>JAOTRH010000024.1:21321627-21365450 GCA_034768845.1 Heliamphora exappendiculata
TATAATTAAAAAATAAAAAAAATAAAAAATACAAGAAAAAAAAATAAAAATGAGTATAATATTTTTGTATTTTAGTTTTATTATATTGTTAAAAAATAAAATTTATATACATGTTTATATATTTAATATATTTAATTTATTAAATCAGGGTCGTAATGGAAAAAAACGGTACGAAGGTTGCAAATACCACTCTCTACCCGTTACTTAATGGGTGCGAAAAGAGCTTGCATAAAACGGGGTGGGAGAAGCGGGAGCAGAATGGGTACAGATATAATTGCCATCCCTATTGAGATAAGATTTAGGTTTAGAGTATCTCACTCTCACAGTCTCTCTCGCACGGTCACGTGAGTCACGAAGTAATAGGCTTAAACTTAAATAGCCAGCAAGCAGCAAGTGTCCCTCCCTTTAAAAATTAATCAAAATTTAGTTTTTATAAATAAATATATATAATTATATACATACCCCTGGTTTCGGGTTGGGTTGGGTTGAAAATTTGCCAGCTCGAGAACCGGCCCGACTATATCGATTTCGATTTTTTTGAACCCAAACCTAACCCATCACATTGGTAGAACCGAACCAACCCAACCCATAGAAATGGGATTTGGTTGGTTTACGGGTTATTCGGATCTCTTGAACACCCCTAATCATAGTATGTTGGAAGCGATGCCAAGAGGATAATCTCCTTATTCTCATCATCAACCTTCACCCCATAGCCAGATAGTTGTGTGATGCGCATGTTATATGTATTTAGGTGTTCCAATAGACTTGTACCTTCTCGCATCCACAATCTATACAATTACTTTTTCACGTACAACTTGTTGGCCTAATTTTTCTTCATGTAGAGATCTTTCAGTTTCTACCAGGTCTCATAGGTTGTGTCTACATAAAGTACATTATGAATAACCTCGTCTGCCAAATTCAATCGAATTGAGCTCGCGACCTTGCAATCAAGATCATCCTAATCGTCATCGGTCATCTTTTCTGGCTTTTTCGCCTTGCCGAGTAATGCCTTAGATACCTCTTGTTAGATCAACATATCTTTTATCTGCCTTTGCCACATTGAGAAGTTATTCTTACCGTTGAACTTTTCAACTTCGTATTTAATGTTTGTCATCTACACTGCAACTTGTGATTAAGCCAATAACTAACTCTGATCTTCTACCACGGTTTTGAATTTTCAACAACTGTTTGCTCTGATACTACTTGTTGAAATTTTTTAGGCTTTAGTTCCAAAAAAAATAAGATTAACATGTTTGGATAACCAACTGGTAATCCGCGTAGACTTCAATCCACAATAGCAATCACCAAAAAAATAAGAACAACCAACTACGCAAGATATACATGGTTCGGCTGGCTGCCTAACTCTACAAGAGAGAAAAATCAATCCACTAAACTATTTAACACGGATTACAAGATTTACTTTCTACCTTACAATAACTGTGGCTTCAAATTGAGCTTCTCAGTGTCTTTCTACTATCTCTAATCTCAAATTTGAGGTTCACACTGGGTCTATAAACGTTCAAAAATGATCTCCCTCACTATTTATTCGTTCACAATGTTTTCTGAACGATTTCTGTGTTTTTTAAACATAAAAACACTACATATAAAGCATACGAGGTTAAAATCCTAACCCTAGCATACGAGCGGTTAATATCTCAAGAGTTGAAAAATCGATAGCCGCTCGAGCAGACACCCACCAGAGACTAAAACACAAAAGTTAGAAATTTAAGTCGAAACTCTAACATCTTTTTTATACCATCCACCGTTAACTTAATACAACTGCAACAATGTTTAAAGTATAGTACTAATATAGTTGAAATCTATATAAATATCAAGTCATTCATTATATAAATCACATGAATATGAATATATATAAAATAAAAAATTATTTCAAAATATCATAGAAGTCTGGACGTAGGGACATATATAGTGTCTTATACAATTTAATTAATTCTGTTTTGTCAAAACCGCAAACATACTGATAGATTTTAGTAAGAAAATAAACTTATATCCGTTTTTTACTAGTAAATCTTAACTTTTGGAAGATGGTTTTGAGCTCTTTTGTTTTCTAAATAAAAAGAGAAACTATCTCGTTTTAGTTATTTGCAAGTAAAACTAAATGGGCAAAAAATATGAGTAATGTCTCAGTAATATATATAGAGATAGAGTTTACCTTTCCAATGGGTAACGTATGAACATGGACGTGTGCGTTAGGCTAGGAAATAGTGGGGAAATAGTTTTTTCTTTGTATATCGAATTTTGAAATTTAAAATTAATAGTTTAAATTAATTTAACATTAATTTAATACTAATACTACAACTTTATAAAGGTCACTCAAGAATTTATTTAAAGATTAAAATTAATAGGTCAGATTTATTTCGCAGCATAATTTATTCAACCTTCAGGATAAATTCTTAATTTTTAATTTTTTAAAAAAATTCTTCACAAATTTTTTAAATACATAATATTTTTATTAATTTAAGAGTTTCAGCCTTTATTTATATATACATATACTTAAAAGCTAAAATTCTTAAATTAATATATACTTGAGGGTTTCAGCCTTTAGGTATATAGATAACTGATATAAATATAATTCCTATTTCTTAGGAAAAGCGTTGTAGTTACCATAATAAATAATTAGTATTCAGAGCTAACCTAAGTAGGGCCAGTACCAGGTTTGATAGTGACCATTGGTTATAAATGGATTTTGTTGAACGAATTATTAATAAAAAAATAAAATAAAAAGTCAATTAATTGTGAAAATGTCACATCAACCAATAAATAAGAAGTAATATCCATTATTGTTTGGGTGTTGGTGGATGCGCCGACTAATATGACCGAACAAATTATCAAAATTAATAAAGAATTTGCTATGTATTATTATGACTTGTCACTTTAGATTTTTTTCAATTATTTTTTTTTTATTTTTTTTTAATTTTTTTTAACCTTTTTTCTAGATTTTATATAAAGAAGAATTTCATGCATCGAATTGTCTTTTTTATTTTATTGTAATAAGAATGTTTCATTCGATGAGGAATTCAAAGTCAATTTTTTTCTTTTTGATTTGAAATTAAAAAAATTTAAAAAGTTTTATTTGAAAATTCAAAGTCTTTTAGCTTTTTGTTTTTTTACATAAAATAATTTTATATAATTTTTTGAAAATATAATAACTTCTATTATACCCATCTATTTTTTATAAAATTATTTTAAAAGTCTAATATCTATAAGAAAATGTCCATATTAAATATAAAATTATATAAAAATAAATTTTCAAAATTATAATAATTTTTTGGCTTAAATTTTTTTTTATTTATCTTTTTACCTTTTAACTTAAAATCATTTTAAGTCGTGCTATTTGATTTATTATCTTTTAACTTAAAATCACTCACACATATCACAAAAAACTTTTTATTTATTTTACTAAGAGAGACTTTAAGCAAAGAATTAGCTTAAAGCCAAGTGACCAAACAAGGCCTTAATTACACTTGAGATTGCATGAAGGTCAAATTGATAAAAACATTACTGTAAGAATACTCGAATAAATAACCCCATTATTTTGTTGTACTCTTTAAAAATCTTAACTGAATTGATGTGATTTTTTTATTATTTAAATTTTAATATTATATAATTTTTGCTATAAATTTATTTCTTATCAAAATTATACTTGAAAAACCAACTTATCAATTAAATCCTTTTAAAGGAGAAGTATTAATTTTTTAGTGTTTGCATATTTCTTAGAGTACATGATATTTAAAATTTTATAAAAGTAGGAAAGTTTAATAGACTTTAAGCGTTTTTTTAGTTGAGTGTGAAATTTTAGGACAACATAGAGGTATTAATATTAAAACAATAAGAAAATTTTCATACATTATACTCAAAAAGCTCTAGATACTTTAGTGCAAAATGAGAATTTTTTTATACTTTTGATACAATATGAGAAATTTTTATTCTATATAAAATTTTCAACATCACGAAAAAATAACATTTAGGAGATTTCGTACAATGAAAATCTTTTCATAATGCGAATTAAGACATCTCATAATTGAATGTTCAAGTATAAGAAATTTGTCTTTTACAAAGATTTTTATATGTATGAACACTCACGTGAACAGAATTTAATTGCATTAATATTTTAATATTATTGACAAAAAATGTCTTAAAGTTTAATTTAATTTGTAACATGAAGAGAAATTTCTCATATATTGATTTTGAGTGTAAAAAATTTCTCATTTATTAAAATTTTCACATATATGAACACTCATGTATTAGGAAGAATTTAATTATATTAATATCTTGTTATTATTTGACAAACAAAATGAGAAATTTAACTTTAATTTAATTTGTAACATTTTAAAAATAAAAAAAAAAGCCTTAGTTTTACCTTAATGCGGAATATGAAAAATTTCTCATACATGTTTTTTTTTTTTAGTTTTGAAGTTCATATTTTTAAGTAAAATAAATACTCATGCGTGCGAAATTTTTCATTGTGTTGAAAATCTATTAACACATTGAGAAATTTTTCATATATGACATAGATCATAGCTAACTAATGTGATAACTCGGGATATATGTTTGAAACTTGTGGAATAGAAATTTTCAACTAAGAATTTTTTAAATCAATAACTAAATTTCTTTTACATATTTACTTATTGTACTTAAAATGTTAAAAAAGATTAGGAACAATATGCACGAGAATTTCATAATCTGCACTAAAATATGAAAGATTTATTATACTTCACATTAGAGCTTGTAAAACTAAAAGATTAATTGTATGAATTGACTTATTAGCTTAAAAGGCAATAAGTCAATTATATATATTTTTCAATAAATTTTATAAACTTGATCATTTTAGCTATTTTTTAAAAATTTAAAGGGAAAATTTTGATAAGTTCAATAAGTTAACTATTTATTCAATGTCTAATATACTTTATTTTTTTGCTTTTAAATTGTTGTATTTAGAATATTGATACAATGCTCTTATTATTGAGAGTAAAATTGAATTTTTAATTAAGGGTACTCAAAGCAAAAGTTAATGTGTTTGGATGTCTATAGAATTTTTTTAAATAAAAAATAAAAAATAGTTATGATTTTTAGAAAAATCATATATTATACTTAAAATTGTTTTTTTATTAAAAATAAAAATAAATAAATTTTTACATAGCCCAAAGAGTGCCTAAAATAATTAAGTTTTTTGAGTGAAGTTTTAAAAAGCAGCTTATAAAGTTTATTTAAAATTATGGATTAATAAATCAATTTATAAGTCTTTCTTAATTTTGAACTAATCAAGTTATTAAAATTATGGATTAATAAAAAAAGAAAAAAAAAGGCTTCAAACTTTCTTAATTTTGACTTTTAAGTCCTTCAATTATTTCAATTATTAATAATGGTTGGCAAACTCAGCAGCACATTCATCCCCCTATCTATATCATACAAGAGATTGCTATGACAATTTCACCCACCATGTTGTGCCCTATTTTGCATGTCCCCACTTTATTGTTTATAAGTTTTTTTTTCCAATTTTAATAACATGTGAGGTAGAAATATCATTTACTTTTCTTTCCCCGATTATATAAAATTAATTTCTAAAAATATAACAAGATTATACAAAGCAAAAAATATTATTTTTATTTGTCAGTTTATATCTATTTTTAATTTTTTATATTTTAAATTTTAAGTATTCATCCGCTATTATTTTTTACTTACTATATTATCATTAATTTTTATTAGCATCATGTGTTTAAAATTTATAAATTATTCTCAATATATCTCTGTTCTGTTCTCGTCTCGTTCCTATTTTCCATTTCCGACTTTCTTTTTCTGTTTTCGTTCTAATAAAATAAAAAATAAAAACAAAATAATATATCCTTGCCAACCCCGCACCCACCATTTCCATTCCAGACCATAAAATTTGGCAGCTAAGCATGATTCCTACGCGCGATGAGCATGCCATGCTGGTCCTTGATCAATTGTATCAAGCTTAATTAGTTCAAACTTGCATGATAATTTTTAAATTATGCAGAAAATAGAAAAAAAAATGTTGGGTTTACAAATTACAATAGTTTTAAGACTATTTTTGTGTCTTTTAAGTGACACTTTTGCTTCTTGTTCAGTTAAATAATACAATAAACGATATAAAAATTTTAGGTTAAAAACGTATTAGCACAACATTGCTTGATCACTCGCCGAACGCTTTACTAGCGCCATATATTGGAGTTCCCAGTGCAGTTTGGCGCTCAAGAACCTCACGAACGCCTTGTACTCCGTTCTGAACTGCCGCGCTCGAGCGCCTAACTAGTGCTATGCTAGGGTTGACTTTTATAATTTTATACTCTGATTTTTATTAAGCCCCACACATCCCAACATGTTGCAGATTAATCAATTATTAAGAACCTTTCCATATAGGTCGTCGTCTTTAGAGATTATTGTCAAGTTCGATTATTTAGGAAAAAGGATTTTCAACTAAAGATTCAAAAAAGTAATTTTTAACGCGCGAGTTTCAATCGCCTACAACACATAAATTTATATATAATGCATACAGATAAATTTATCTGTCGTTCTTTTCTAGAATTAACAAATATTAGACAGATAAATTTATCTACTTCGTGAAACAAGCACAATTTACTAAACAGATAAATTTATCTGTTCTTTTCTAGTATTGATAAATGTTAAACAGATAAATTTATTTGTTTAGTGAAATAAGCATAATTTAACTGATAAATTTATCTGTCTTCTTATTTATACAAAATAAATAAATTTATCTGTGTACTTTATACGTGTTTTGAAAAAATACATTGTTTTTCATACAGATAAATTTATCTGTCTGTTTATTTATGCAAGACATATAAATTTATATGTATATTTTATACGTATTTTGAAAATACATAGCATTTTTTATACAGATAAATTTATATGTATGTTTATTCATTCAAAACAAATAAATTTATCTGCTTAAGAGTTCAACTGAATTTCACGCGTTAAAATTTTTTATGGTGAATGAAAAACAAAATCGACACTATTTTAAAAATCTAAAACTAATTTTTCGTTAGAGAAATTCCTACAAAGAATTTTGTGAGCTTTTCAATTTAGGTTAGTAGTCTCCTATGATAAAAATAAATAAATAAATAAATATTCAGACAACTATACTTGCTTAGATTGTAATTCTGTTGTTATTATATAAAAAATAATTGCACAAACTTATTATTGAAAAGATAAACATCCACGGGTTTTTGCAATAACCTAATTGAAAACTAAAATAATTTTATTAAAATGTCAAAATTATTTTTCATTTGGTGAAAAATAAGTGATTTAGAAGGGTAAAATGAATGTTGTGAGTACCGTCTCGTACTCGGGTATATATTTCTTAGAACAAAAATTAGTATAGTGATATTTTAATTTTTTTTATTTAAAATATTAAACACATCAAAAAATATGAATCGATACCAAAGAGTATTGAATTCAAAGTAATTTATAATTAAACCAAAAAAAGTACCTAGTTTATTTTTTTTTATTTTTTATTTTTTTACTAGTTAACTTGGTGACTCAAATGTCGTGCTTTGGTCTAGTTTTTCTATTGCCAATTTTTAGTTTTTAGTAAATTTTTTTTAATATTAATCAAAATGAGTATATCTTTTATAGTTTTCTTTGGTCGTGCCGAATAAAAAATATAAAAAAAGTTGTTAACAAAAATAAAAATTTCAGATAATTTTTTTCGTATGTAGCGAACATATTAAATTTTAACCTGAATATGAATATGAGTATAATTTTTAAATTTATCTCATTACGAGTAATAAAAAAATCCAAAATTTAAACCATAAATAACAAAAGTCCAAAAAACAAAACAACACATTCCTACAAAAAAAAAAAAAGACAAAACATATTTTTTTTTAAATTTTTATAATAATAAATCTAAAATAATACCCAATAATTAATGAAAAAATGTAGCTGTAATGGGAAAGTAATCTAGAAGGGTGAAATTATGGTCAAACATAATAATGTGTGGAAGAAAAATGAATGGCAAAAATAGAGAGAGTATTTCAAAATTAGAAGAGAAATGGGAATCCCCACCCCTTGACACAGCACAGAACGGACAAATCTTTGATTATCTCTCTCTTTTCTCTCTCTAAAGAAAACGAAAGCTGACCCTTTCTCTCTCTCTAAATATAAAAAAGCCCCCACCTGTACACACAACAGCCGCTCAACCTCGGAAAATTATTGAATACTTTTGGATTTAAATGTCTTATTATTTATTTAGTATTTTTAATAAATAAAAAATATTTATACACATTAAAAAAATTTATTATTATTTTTTATTTCTCTAACAAGGGTAAGTCACTATTCTCTTATCTGGACCATTTTTACTATTTAATTAAAAAAAATATTATATAAATAATATTAAGTAGAGTTTTGAGATCAATTAATTACTCATCAACCTCATCTTACTACATTACCCAGAATTTATTTAGTGAATAATTAACGCGGTGGCGTCAATATATCAATATGGTATCATTTAGAATTTTTTATTTTTAATAATTTTTAATAATTTAATTAAATTATTAAATTTTTTAACTTCTCTTATCGAGATAAGTTGGAAAAATAAATTTCTAAACACAAAATATAAAAAATAAATAAATAAGACAAAAAATAATCCAATAAAATCAATTATATGTTGTTTATCTTTATTTTAGTATTTTTTTTAATTTTTAGGTTAAATTCTTTTACATTTTGGTTTCTCACTCCAAGAACATCCCAAAAAGTAAAAAATTTAATAAAAAATTCAAAAAGTTAAAAATAAACAAGATTACCATAATTTAGCCCAAACAGGGCCTCTGTGTTTAATTAATACATGAAGACTTTGTTTGTCATTTCTAACTAAATGACAAGGGAAGGGAGAAGTAAGTAATATTGAGAAGCTACCTAATATAATAAAAGTTAGTGTAATTTTTGAATCTTAAATAAGGAACAAAAGTAATTTGGAACCATCTATTAATAATAATACTAGGATAATCCTAGTATTATTAATACCACGCAAGAGATTAATAATTTTTTATTTATTAAATTATTAATTTAATTTTTGTCGTTCAAAGATGAAACTAACATCGAAAAAAACAAAAAAATTAGTGACTTGTTCAATTCGTGCTCTTCTAATTCTTCAAAACAAATTGGTCAAAAAAATTATGTAATCATAATTTTAAGAAAATGATTCTTCATTATGAGGTGGTAATTATTGTTGTTGTTTGGCATTAATAAAATTAGTAAAATATATATATTATAATTTGTAACATAAATTATAAATATTTAGTAAAAGATTATTGTTTGTAGTTAAAATAATAAAAAATAGTTATATCTTATATTAAAAATTATAAATAATTAAAAAAATTATAATTTATAATTAAAATAAAAAATTATTATGAATAACTTTGGCGAGCACTCCCATCATATTTTAGTATGAATTTTTATATTTAAAAAAATATATAATTTGTGTTAATTGAGCGCATCAGATAATCCGCATATTAACATCAGCAGGTACTTATTAATGATTTCCCATTCCTCACCCTCAACCCCAACACACCCACCCCCACTTGTAAAAAGAAATTGAATTTTCTCATTCAAACAACGCCTCTGAAATCTCTGACCCGATTGTTAAGTCACAATATCTGCATGTTTACGTCGTTTGCTTACTACCTCTACCTCCCATCTCTTTCTCTCTCTTTAATGCTTCTTTCTTCCCCAAGAAAAGAGAGAGAAAGAGACAGAATCCTAGGCCCACACAAGGCCACAACCCTCTCTCTCCTCTGTTTCCTTTTCAGTTTTTCAGTTACTTTAATTCTAGCAAACAATCCACAAACAATAAATTCACATCACTTCCAACGTCTCTCTCTCTCTCTCTCTCTCTCTCTGTATATATATATATATATATACTCCCCACCATCACCTTTGTTTTTTATTAATGTTCCTTGAAATCCTACCATACCCAAAACCAAAAGTCTCCCAAAACCATTGAATTGATATAGAGCTATATATATATATATATACACACATAGATAGGGAGAGAGAGGGAGAGAGAAAGAGAGGAGGGAAGAGAAAGCGATCATGCACCTGTTCTGATTCAATAAAAAAGGTCTGAAAGTCAAGATCTTGTTTTGAACCAATCCCATATTTCGAATCGGTTCTTGTTTTATTGATTCGTGTTGAGAAACGGTGAGAGAAAGATCTGGGAAAGGGGTTGTGATTTTGCGTATATAATGGCGATTCAGGCGCAGTTGTATTCGGATAACTTTGGAATTCCTTTGGGGTGCGGATCTCAGAATTGGATGGAGAGTGCGTATGGATTCAATGAGTTCTTTCTCAATTTTCCGCACAAACAACAGCAGCAACAGTCGCAGAATCTACAGCAGAAAACACAGAATCATCCGGGTTTTAACAGCAGCGGCGGGTTGCTTTCGAACCACAACAATCATCAAGCGATGGCTTTTTCTCAGAGCGTAGCGGCTCAGATTGAGAAACAGAGACAAGAAGTCGATCGGTTCATCAGTTTACAGGTCAGATAACAAAGCATTTTCATTTGACAGATGGGTTTGTATTGAAAACTCCAAAAGTTATTGACACAAAAATAATAATATGGGTTTCTGTTTTTACGATTATGATTCTTGATTAGTAATCTGATTTCTTCTTCTTTTTTTTTGGGTTTTCTGGTAAACAGAATGAGAGGTTGAGATTGGCTTTACAAGAGCAGAGAAAGCAACAAATCGCGTTAATTTTGAAGAAATACGAAGCGAAAGCAGCGGTTTTACTGAAGCAAAAAGACGAAGAAATAGCAAAAGCCATGAACAGAACGGCGGAGCTGGAAGAGTTCATGAGAAGAATGGAGTTGGAGAACCAAACGTGGCAGAGATTGGCCCGAGAAAACGAGGCCATGGTCTTCTCTCTGAACAACACGATCGAACAACTCAAAGAAAACGCGTGTTTAGCCAATGGGGCGGAAGACGCAGAGTCCTGCTGCGATGTGATTGACAGCGGAGGTCAGAGAGGGGAAAAAGCAGAGGAAAACAGGGGACGGCGACAGGGACAGGAGCAAGAGAACGACGAAGAACGGAGAACGAGAAAGATGGTCTGCAAAAGCTGCAACTCTCGGAGTTCGTGTGTTGTTTTCCTACCCTGCAGGCACCTTTCTTCATGCCATGCTTGCCAACCTTTCTTGGGTTCTTGCCCAGTCTGTGGGATGGTTAAGAAAGCCATCATAGAGGCTCTGCTTTGATTTACTGGGAAAATCGTAAATTTTCCCGTTACATATAATCAAGAAAATGGTTGGATTTCGTCCGTTGAGGCTGAATGAACAGAACCCATTTTGATCCTGCATCTTTCTTTTCCTTTTTTAATTGTTATATTCATTTCTTTGTTTTTTTTTTTTTTTTGCCCTTTTTGGGGTTCTGTACTGTAAGTAGATTTGATTGTACTTGAAAAAAAAAAAACTCCCCTGTAATCAATTGAACAGAGTAACAGGACAAGCATCTTTTTTTCTCTCCTGGTTCCAATACTTATTTTTTTTCCTTCTTGGAATTTGGGTTTCACTGGATAATTAGGTTGATGTGATCATTCATTTATGAGAATCTCTAACATCAGTTCTGTTTTCTTGCCTTTGAAGTGCAAAATTTCTAAAGTATAAACAGATGAGATTGAAAGCGATGTCAGGATACCGTGGCTGTGGTGGTGGTGGTGGTGGTGCACAACAAAGCTGTAAATCACTAATACATCTCATTTGAGTCAATTCGTGCACAGGAGTTTAGGGGCTTCAAAATTGGAATTTTACTATCCAAATAGGACCTGTTTGGAAAAATTGCTTAAATTTTACTTGTTTCTGCTTTTTTATGATTTTATTTTTTAAATTTTTTCGAATCATCTTTGATGAGATGAGATAAACCATGAAAATAAAAAAGTTTGATGAAAAGATTAAAAAAAAATTTTTAAAAACAAAATTAAGCAGCATTAATAAATTTAATTTATTAGCTTATTTTAGTTTATTTTTATTTTTTAAGATATTTTTTTATTTTGATAATTTTTTTTATTTTTACATCTCGATGAGAATAGACAAAGAGTATAATAAATCGCCTAAACGATAAAAATTTTTATTAAAAAAAATATATTAAACAAAATAAATAAATAAATAATTATCCGGGCCGGCTTTATCAATTTTGTCAGTTTTGGGCCCGTTTGGGATAATATTTTTGATTTTACTTCCCTTTTTGTTAATCTTTGGCATAAATTTTTTTTAATTTTTTGATCCTCACAATAAAAGAAATTAAAAAGTGCAATTTTTGATAAAAAGTAAAAAAAAAATCGTTGAAGCCAAAAAAATATCGACAGACTTCATTGGATTCGTTTTCTTTTTATTTTTTTATTTTTTATTGTCAAGGCAGAATTTTAGTTACCATATTCAAAATAAACAAGAAATTCGTCTCGACAAGAAAAAGAGTAAAAAGATTCTAAGAACGAACAATTATTTGTTGTGCATGCTAAATCGATCATATATAAAAAATGAGATTGATTGAATCTTTTAAAGTTGTGTCTTTTTATTTGTTTTCAAATATAAATATTATATAATAAAATAAACAATGCTCGATTAATTTACTTTTTTTTTATATGAACATTAATTCAACAAATTCTAAACATCAGGAATTTGAATAATAAAAGTATATTTGAGATTTGGGCCCTTCAAATGGACACAACCACCTCCCTTACCCTATTCTTTTATAACCTTCATTTGAATTGAGGAGTTTGGAGGAGAAGTGGAGAATTTTAAAGAAAATAATTAGTTATAATGTTATTTGAATAATTTTTAAGAAGTAAAAAGAAAATAGATGAAAGAAAAGGGAGAGGATAAATGGTATATTTTTAACCGGTTTTTATCCCTCCAAAAAAATGGAAAGAAACGGAGGAAAAGTAAAAGAAAGAATACTATTATTTTTATAATGTTAATTATAATTTTTTATATATATATATTAAAAATAATGATTTAAACTAATATTAAAAGATAATAAAAGTAAATAAGTATCAAACACCTTATTATGAAACAAACAAAAAAATATATAAATTTTTAAATAACCAAATAGGAGAAGAGATAAATCCATCCTTTTTTTTTTTTTTTTTTCTTTCCGTTTTCCTTCTTTTATAACAAACACTGCTTTCTATTCTTTAGTCCAAACGGACGGTTGAATCAACAAAGTAAAAAAGCCTTTAGGTATTTCTTGAACGGATAACTTATATTTTTTTTTACTAAAAATAAAGGGTAGCTGAACCGTGTAATTACTTGAAAACCGTAATCAAATAATTATAAATTCATCTTGAAATCCCCATATACCACGTCTCCCGCATAATGGAGACGTTATTGACAAACAAAAACTGTCAATGATCGTGTTTGGCTAAGTCATTGGGTTTAGTATTTAATTTTTTATTATTAATTTTAATAATAAATTATAATTTTTTTAAAAATTTATAATTTTTTTATAAATAACTAATTTTAACAACAACTTAGTACAATTTATAATTTTTAATATATTAATTTCAAATCATCGAATACAATACAACCAATAAAGTAGTTTTTGGTGAAGTCACTATTTTTCCTATTACACTGTGTCAAACAAAAGCAAAAACTTTAGGCACGAACCCCGTAAATAAATGGAAATTATTAACAACAAATCTAAATTTACATAAATAAAATCAAAATTATTAATTTGTACTTAAATTTCAGAGTAAATGGATAGTCTAAAATCAGTTTCTCTAATTGATCTATGATTGAATTCTACATATGTACTACTGCGGAAAATTCGAGTTTAAAAGCAATTTTAATTAATTTACTTTTTTTTTAAATAATTATTTTTCACAGTATTTTTAATTAATTATTAAAAATAACTAATTCAACCAATAAAAATTTATATAAAAGAGAATATAGAATATGTAAAAAAAAATTTATAATAAAATTGATCAAAACCTATTTTTAATAAAACGTTTTCTAACTATAATTCATATCTCTAAAAATTACTTTCAAATTAATTTTTTTTACTCAACGATTAAATGATTCTTATACTCTCCTGTATAAGAATGACAATACATTAAAATAAAAAATAAATTAAATAAATTATTAAAATTTTAAAATAATTATTATTATAATTAAAATGTTTAAGATTTAAAAATTAAAACAACCAAAAATAAGTTCCTTCGTTATGAATAATTTAAAGAGACATGGAACGTCACGTGATTTACATAACTTTGTCTTTCTCCACATGTATAATATAATAAATTTCTATATAACTATAACATTTACACTTCAAAAAAAAATTATACACTATATAGAATAAATATTAAAAAAAAATTTATAAATAAAAAATTATTCAAACCAACTTTCTCTTAAAGGTAACCAAAACAACAATTTAAATTTTTAGTTTTCAAATGTAAACAAAAAAAATTTCAAAAAAAATAGTAATTAACTTTTATAAAAAAATGATACATTTTAAATTATCACATAATACAATTTTTTTATATTAAAAAAGAACTAATTCAATAATTTTCTATCGAAGGTAACCAAAACAATATCTGTAAATTAATGCTTTGAAACTTTTTGTAAAACATCTAAAAATTATTAGAGTGGTATAATAAATCTCAACCCTTAAAGATAATTTGTCTCTAGGACATTTCAAAAATATGAACTATTTTATTATATAAATGTGTATGTTTTTTTAATAAAATATTGTTGAATTAGTTTCAAAACATTAATTTTCAGATGTTGTTTTGGTTTCAAAACATTTTATTAAAAAAATGTTATTTTGGTTATCTTCGATAAAAAATTATTGAATTAGTTCTTTTTTAATATAAAAAAATTTGTATTATATGACAATTTAAAATGTATCATTTTTTTTATAAAAGTTGATTACTTTTTTTTTTTGAGAAATTTTTTTATTCCTATTTGAAAACTGAAAATTTAAATTCTTATTTTGGTTACCTTTTATATAAACTTGGTTTGAATAATTTTTTATTTATAGAAATAAACTTTTAATGAGTTATGAGAACTTTATAATTTATTCTACATAGTGTATGATTTTTTTTTTAAAGTGTGAATGATATAGTTATATAAAAATTTATTGTATTATACATGTGGAGAAATATAAAATTATCAGAATCACGTGACGTTTCATGTCTCTATAAATTCTACATAATTGTGGAATTTATTTTTGCTTGTTTTAATTTTTAAATCTTAAACATTTTAATTATAATAATAATTGTCTTAAAAATTTGATAATTCATTTATTTTATTTTTTATTTTAATGCATTATCTTTTCTATTAATCACATTTTATGTATAGGAGAGTACATGAACTATTTAATAATTGAGTAAAAAAATTAATTCGAAAGTACTTTTTAGAGATATAGAGTATAATTAGAAAACGTTTTATTAAAAAATAGATTTTGATCAATTTTATTATTAAAAAAATGTACATAATCTCCACTCTCCTTTATGTAAATTTTCATTGGTTGAATTATATATTTTTAATAATTTATTAGAAATATTTTGAGGAATAACTGTCTTTAAAAAAATTAAATTGATTGAAAGTGCCTTTAGGTATAGGTTATCTCTTAATTTTTTTCAATAAAATAAATCTACTTTTCGGAAAGAAGAAAAAATTCCCAAAAATCTTGTTTTATTTTTTAAAAAAAATTTAAAAACATTAAAAAGTTTCAAAACTATAAAGTATTTTAAAGTTGTATTTTTTGTGAAGAGATATAATATTTTTTGAAAAAATAAATAAAGAGAGAGTAGATATTAAATAATGAAAGATGTAGTATTTTTTCAAACTAATTGCATTAAATGAGGAGAGAGATAATAATCTGAACTGCAGAATTAAAATGATATAATAAATTTTTGTTTTTAAAAATAATTTACTTCTAAAATATTTTAAAAATATGAGCTATTTTATTATATAAATTATTGTAATAAATTTCGTAAACCTCACTCTCCTTTAGGCACATATTTTAAAAAAGCCTTAAAATTTTTAACAAAAGTTAAATTATTTAATGGTTTTTTATTTTAGAAAAATTGATCAAGAGCACTTATTTGATATTGAATTAATTAATGTTTTATGTGTAAAATTTTCAACACCTTCTTGAGATATTAATAAAATACAATAAAATATTTAAAATATTAAAATTTATATCTCACTCTTTAATATTTAAATTCACATATTTAAATAAGTTCCTCAGTTAGTCAATATGTTAGTCAAATTAAACCGTTAGTTTGACTAACATATTTTGCAAATATAAGCTATTTATTTACGGTAAATTTCTAAATTACCCTCTATTAACACTAAAACCAAAACCACCGAACCATTTGTCCACCACCACCGCCCAAAAAAACCACCACCCATAAACCACCGAGCCACCATCGTCCATAAACCACGAACCACCACCTATAAACCACCGAACCACCAACGCCCAAAACTCACCATCGAAAATCACCACCCGTAAACGACTGCAATGTTAGCGCCGGCAACACTTCCGAGCTTGAGGAGGCGACGACAAACTCAGATTTGGAGATAGAAAGAACCCAGATCTGTCAGATCTGGTGACCACCACCGAAAATCACCACCCATTAACGGCGACATTGTTAGCGGCGGTGGCATTGCAGAGCTTGAGGAAATGGCGACGAACCTAGATCTGGTGACGACGATCACGTCGATCTCGGATCCACCCACGGGTCAGACCTTGTCCTTGGAGGAGGTGCGGCGGTGCAAGGGTGTCGCTAGGTGCTTGGGGCGGCGGCTAGGGTTTAGGGTATCTAGGTTTTGGAGAGTGGGGAGACGAACAGGTGCTGCTGAGGTATAAATTCCTTTTCTTTTTTTAATAAGAAACAGCCCAAGCAGAAGAGCTTTCTACCCAAGCAAAACACATCAGTGTAGGGGGTAATCGCACAAGTGGTGGTTTTCGGTGCTGAATTTTGGGCGGCGGTGGTGGACGAGTGATTTTTGGTGATTTTGGGTGGTGGTTGCCGGTGAGTGGTTTTGGTGGTATTGATGGTTTTTGGGGGGTGGTTTTGGTGCTCTTTAAGTGGTCGTTTTGGTGGTTTTGGTTTAAGTGGTATTGGTGGAGGGTATAAAAGTCATTTAATTATTTTGTTAACTCGGAATGTAATTTTTGATAACTGGGGTGTTTAATTGTAGATGACTATTACCTCATCTATATACTCGTACGGAGAATTAATATTAGAAATATGTATAAAAAATTTAATTTTTTTATAATGATATAAAATTAAAAATTAATTAAATAAAATTAAAATAATTTTATTATGAATTTAAATATAATACAATTAAACCACCTTTAATGGTATTTAATCTTTTTTTTATTTGTTTTATGAAGATGATATAATAATTACTCAAAAAAATAGATGATATAATAAAATAATTAAAAATCACAAAATTTTATGCAAATGGAACATTGTGATATAGAGGGTGTTTGACAAAATTATTTTTAGTAATTTTTAGATTCTTAATACTAATTTTAAGTGTAAGTTATTTATTTTTTTAAATATTAATAACTTATATTATAATTTATAACATTATTAATTTATTAACATATAGAGATAAAAAGGTAACAAGATTGAAAAATTTATATACATGGGATGCTAAAAGAATTTATCTAGTATAAGGGGATGCTAACAGAATTTGTGTTTTTAATTTTATTTTGTTTAATTATTTGTGTCTTTAGAAAAAAAATTTGTACCTTACAAATAAAAGAGATGCGTCGATAACATCTTGAAAAATGTGCAAAAAATTAAATTTGTATTAAATTATCTCAATCATTCACTTATAAATTAAGAAAAATTAAGTTATTTAATGACAATTCTCTTTATGTATAATTTAAAAACAAGAGTTATTTTATTATACAAATAATTTAAATCAATGATCAAACATGAACCCAAGAAAAATTATTTACTTGGGTTTAGTAATTTAGGATAGAACACATTCAAATTTTATAATATCTATTGTCTATTATAAATAAATGAATGGGGAAAACACTGCATTTTCCTTCTATCGGTCGTATGTTATAATTACATTTTTGTCCCTGTATACAGATTTTTCAATCTTGTTATCTTTTTATTATCTGCATAAAAAGCTAAATATCATGTGTGTTTTATCCATTATTTTTGTAAGAATTACACATTTTGCTCTTAATAAGCATCCAATTTATATTCAGTTACTTAGAAGCATTAAATATTACAAATAGGATGTCAAGTTCAAGTTGTCACTTACCATTTGGTAAGTTTTTTATCTAGAAATTTTACAATGTGATAGCTATTATCAAGATTTACTTTTAATAAAAATTAATTATGTGTCAATAATTTTCAGCATTAACCAAAAGTAATTATAAAAAAGACTGAGAGTCATAATCCAATCAGTTGCTACTGACGCTATGGATGATGCAATTTTCAATAACCATAATACTTACATCATTCTTGTACTATTTATTTTATGTTTTTAATTTTATTTGAAATTCTGATAAAATGCCGTCTATATAAGGCTGGAATCGAGCTTTTAATTCTAGCGGAGTAAATCTTCTCTTATTCTCTCTTCTCTTCTTGTGCCTCTATTTTCCCTACGGTGTCTCTCTCTTGTAATATATTCCATGTATATAATAAAAATATTGATGCTAATTATCGAGATTTGTTTATAATTTAAATTAATTATACATCGATAATTGCACATTTAGCACATGGCTACGCCAAAATAATATACAAATCATGGACAGTAGTAATTATTTCTGAATAATTATTACATAATTTTTTAACTTTGTTTCGAATGTAATCTTTTACAGTATATTATTAAAATTATCAATAATTTAAATTATATACAGACAGTAAAGTTTTATACTATATATATGCATGATTTTTATATGTATAATGTGAGGTTGTTTCGTATAATTTTTTGGGGCAATTATATTTTATAAATTATTATTGAAAATATGTGATTATGATTTTAAATAAAAGTTATAAATATTTGATAACTGTAAATTTATGGTTTTAAGCAAATAAAATTTGTATTTTGTGATTTAAAATTAGAAACTACAATACAAAGCCTATAAGAACAATTTTTAAAAAAAATTTCTTTTCACTAAACTATAAATTAAAATTTGATTTGTTTTTTTTTTTTTTGCTAACAAACACTCTTTAGGCAACTGACTAATTCCTTCTCTATTCTATGTCAAAGTAATGATAAATCCTATCAAGAAATCCAATATAGTTATAACATATGAAGTTTTATTTATATAAAATTAAAAAAAGAATATAAAACACTTAAAATAAATTAAAATAAATGATATTTTCAAATTAGATTTTCTCGAGCTAATCCGACGATTGTCAAGGATTCTGGATATGTTTTTCCATGGATAGTGTGGATAAATTCTTTGGACAATCCGAAGCATCCAAACAGTCTGGATGCAATGCTGGCATCTTATCTCGTGCTTTAAATAAGAAACTGGATAGTTTTTTTATATGGTTTTTTTTTCGCCTTTTAGTGAAACGCTTTTATGTTAATTTAAATGATAATACTATTTAGATTTCTCTTATTATAAGAAACCAAAAAAGTAAAAAAAAAGTTCAAATAAGACGAAAAAAGCCATTTTACGATTTTTATGTGTTTTTTTTTTCGTTTTTAGTAAAAAAAATTTAAACTTTTTCCAAAACGACTATACTTTAAAATTTATTTTATCGTGATAAATTAAGAAAGTAAAATAATTAGCCCAAAAATTTTAAAAAGTGTATAAAAGCCGAAAAAAGCAACCAAAAAACCACCGGAAGAGCTTTACCAAATAAAAGCAAAATTAGATTGGATACGAAAGATTAGTAATGAGCTTGACATATTTTGTTAAACAATGTGATTATGAATATTATTATGTATACAATAAAAAAATATAATTAATATTTAATTAAATAAGATAAAAAATAAAATAAAAATTAAATCATTATTATGAACCGTTTAATAAAAATAAATTAAAATAATTCAAAAGCTGATAGTGAGAGTCTCTCGTATTAATTATTTTAATACGAAACTATAAGTCTGAAGTTTTAAATTTAAAAAAATTAATTAATTAATACTAAATGGGGTGAATCCAAAATCGCTCTGTTGAGCTGCTCTCGCATTTGCTCCTCCTCCAGTACGATTGACTGTAGCATTCGAACTCGCAGAGGCGCATGCGGGGAGTACGGCCATTCGGGTCGCATTTAAGGCAGTGGAACGAATTTTTTTACTGCATTAACGAGGTGTTTGAAAATATTACTGATAGTAATTTTTAAATTATAATTTATAATAAAAATTAAAAGTGTTATGTAAAAAATATAATTTATTATTAAAATAAAAAAATAATTAAAATTTGTAACAAAACTTATGAGTACTTAAAAATATAACTTATAACTAAAATTAATAGTAAAAAGTTAAAAATTACTAGTAATAATATTTTTAAACATTCCTAAATACAATTTAATCTAGATCTTGCAGATAATCAAGTGGCATTTAGGCTGAGATAGTCATATTAATTGCAATTTGACACTACTTTACAAGCACAAGCACAAGTGGAATTTGGTCGAAATAATTCCATTAAAAGCGATTTGATCAAATTCGTACAAATTTAGACCAAACCTTTGATATCGCCGTACGTAGAAAAGGCTGTCTCAACAGGTTTGCAGAGCAACGCAGATGAAGAGCAAGCCATCACAAGGTTCTAGAAAAAAAGGTAAAGATCCTTCGCCTATAAAAGGAGGGCGCCCTTAGAGTTAAAGGTATGCATAATTTCAAAATCGTAACCAGAACTCTATTAATTTGTTTTCTTTTTAATTTTTCATACGAATATATAGTTCTAACTTTATCATTAAAGTGACTTTTTGATAAATAACCGCCGATTAGTTCACCTTTGCTTCTCTTTTACCGTCCTTTAACAATTGACTCGGACTGAATTCAATTCATCTTATAAATTGAATTTACGAGCCTACTGTGCAAATATATACCTTTATTTTCATTCCAGTAAGTCTAAGTTCTTCGAATGGAATCCTCGAAATTTATCTAAAAAGTTTAAGTAACATCCATTTCATTAAATAGTTCTTTTTCAAAACTATTAAATGCTAATACTATCTCTTTTTACTTTCTCTCATCTTTCTCTCACTAGATAACCAAATTATCTCACTTCTATTTTTATTTTTTTAATTAATATTATATTATTGTCAAAAAATTTAAATATTAAATTTATATCGTCTTTTAAATTATTTTATTATAAATAATGTAATTAAAAATTAATTTTAACTAATTAATTAAAATATTATGATAGATATATATTTATGCTATACTAAATTATTTATTGTTGAATAATAATTTGTAATATATATACACACACATAAAAAAATAGCAATAAATTAAAAGGAATACCTAAATTTTCACCCCAAATTAGGTGACACGTTTAGATGATCACTATCTTAGTAAAACAAGATTGATCTTTTGTTTTTATCATGCAATTGCAAATTTTTTTACTAATAAATAAAAAAAACATATGATGGTATTATTTTATTACTAGTTAATGACTTGTAAAGGATTATATGGTGAATGTTATTACGTAGACTCCGTAAAAGATTGCATGGTGATCGTACGAGATGTTATCCGTTGAGAAGTCTTCTCGGTTTATGACATAATCATTCTTAAAAAAGAATGCATTGTGCAATTAACCACGAAAATTTTATACGTGAACGATATAGTGATTAATCCAAATGAGATATTTGGCATCCCAAAGAAGTTACTTAATGTATCAATGATAAAATAAATGTAATGAATTTTTCTTTCGATTAATCTTAATATATTATTTTACATTACCGTCGTGTGATAACGTTAACACCTCATCGTGTTGGATCTTGTGTATTCCAACCCAATGGATTGAACAGAGTAAACATCAATCGCAATCTGCATATGTTATGACATTTAAGTTATTAAATGTTTAGAAAACTAAAACAAAAAATAGTTAACATCTTTATGTATGTCTCGCAGAATTTCATCTTTCATAGGGTTTAACAGGGTTGATTTCCTTGCAATTAATATTTAATAATAAATTAAATAATTAAAAAATATATTTAACATATTAATTTATACCTCGCATGGTTTCATCCTCCGGATAGTTTAATATGGTTAATTCCCTCTCAATTACTATTTAATAATAAATTAAATAATTAAAAATAATAATAAAAAATTTAACATATTTATTTATACCCCGCGGAGTTTCATCCTCTGAATGGTTTAACATGGTTGATTCTCTTTATAAATTGATATTTAATAATAAATTAAATAATAAAAAATAAAAAAATAAATTTATTTATGCATCGCAAAGTTTTATCCATCGGAGGGTTTAATAGGGTTTCATTCCTCAATGAATTGATATTTAATAATAAATTAAATAATAAAATAAATAAAATAAAAATATTTACCTTACTAGTACAACAATTATATATTCAATTTTAAGGAAGAAATTTTTCAACGGAGATTTCAAATCATAAATAGTAACATATGTTGGGACATTGAATTTCACACATGAAGATTCTCTATAAAGTGGCATGTCAATGCATAGTATGTTTTAATTTTGAATTTTGAAATTCAAATTTCTTGCCAATACAATTAATTTGGCACGGACAAATGAAAAAGAAAATAAGTTGTTCAGATATTTAACTATCACATTTGCCTCTTACATTTAACAAAGTTAATAGATGTTTCATTAATAAATTTAAAAATTACATTGTGATTTGTCTACTTTTTGAATAGTGGTTCAAGACTAATATCTTTGTAATAGACATATCATCGTTACATAAAATAATACAAAAAATACCTTTGGAACACCTTACTTTTTTACGATATTTTTCATTAACAACATAGTCTTTTTGTGCTCCAAAGAAATTTTTTACATGGTAAAAATTTAAAGGGTAAATCATCTACAACATTATGTAATGCAAGTGGATTATATATAGAAAAATTCAATGCGCTACAGAAGTAATTATGTAGTCCTAAACTCATTGCCTATAAAATTTTCTCGAATTTAGACGGTCCTTCAAGGATTAAGTTTAAGGGGCGGTCCGATTTCATCTCTGGTTCTTGAAATTGTTAACAAGTCAGGATCTGCACTTTCTAGAATTATCTTATTTTTAATATACTCAATAGTTTCTTGGTGCATATAGTGAACGTCCTGTATGACTTGTGGGTCGTTGAAGAATAAATAGAGTAAATTTCTACTTATGCAGAGGATATTGTTGTCAGCCCAATCCCTTATGATCTATGGGACATTAGGAAAAGATATCAACTTTGGTGTGTAGACCTTCGCGGGCTCTGGCCATTGTTGGCTGGCTGCGTATTCTAAGTGACGCGGTTTGTGAACTATATAAATGGTTGTTGAGATTGCACTCTAAGTAAGAAATCAGATTTAGAAGTAGATTCAGCCAAGATAGTTGGCCAGAGAGTATTCCTATTTTTTTTGGACTCCGCATGGTTGCCTTGAGTACTCCATTCTCAATGAAATGTCCATCATTTATTATGTAAGCTGCAACGTGTGCATTAGAACGTAAAACTTATATGTTTGGATGGAAAGACCTATTCCGCATTTGTGGGTCTATGATATCGCAGTGTTGAGGAGTTGCGATGTTGAACCTCTTCTTCATTTGCAGAAAAATGTGTAGGTGAAGCTCATCGTTTTGGTGCAGTTCTGTAGTAACCTATATATATGTAGGGGTGTATGGTATGAATAGTGATCAAATGTGATCTAGTACAAATTGTGCAATTAAATTGTACTGATGATAGATTAGGAAGTGTGATTTTTCATAAATTTTAAAAGAAGGGAAAAGTCTGGCCATATATATGAAAGTTCTCACCTAGGATTTTGAGCTTTACTGGTAATTCTATAAGTGAGAAGAAATAGTATAGAAAAAAGATATTTATAAAAAACCCTATAAAGGTACAACTTGCCATATTACAAAATTATTATTCAATAATAAATATTTAGTATAACATAAATATATATTTAACATAATATTTCAATTAATTAGTTAAAATTAATTTTTAATCTTATTATTTATAATAAGATAATTTGAAAATAATATAAATTAAAATTTAAAATTTTTAACAATAATATAATATTAATTAGAAATAAAAATAAAAGTAAAGATGAGATAATTGGGTCATCTAATGAGAAAAAAATATTAATATTTAATAATTTTTAAAAAAAATCTTCATAATAACGAGTGGATGCCGCTTAATCTTTCAGGTAAATTTCGAATCCCATTCGGGGATGTTGATAGAAGGGAAGGTTGTGCTTTAATTTTTCTGGGTTGATCCTGAAAACCTAAAAACTCGTAGAAATAACTAGTACCCAGGAAGTGGATCTGCCCGTCGGCGAGGCTTCTGGTCACCGTCCCCCTCTCTCTCTCTCTCTCTCTCTCTCTCATATATATATATATATATATATATATATATATATATATATGTATGTACGTATGATAACGGAAATTGATTTGGGGGTTAATAGATGCTCTCCGATCGACTGGAACTTTGACGGTCTTAGTGCATTCTATCCAGTCTTGATCGCTTGAAAGAGATTTTGTTCAATGGCCAACAAGTCAAGACCCAGGAAATTATCTGTATATCTTTACATTCCCAATATCATCGGTGGGTTTCTAGTTACTACTCTCTTGTTTCCGACTAGGGCTATAAACAAGCAACTTGTTGAATTGAAATCTAACTCTCTTCCCCTCAATTTGGTTTGTATTATGGCTGCGTTATGTTAATCTGGTCGCGAGATCTTCTCATTGTATGCAAATTTTGGGTTATTAATGCTTGAAGGGATAGGCTTCCATTTTCGAATTATTAATGCTTATATGGGTATGCAATATTCACGAGAATTCCAATCTGTGGTGGTTCAGACTTCGATATTCTTCCATTTGGTTCATTGATTTTTTACTATTGTTCTATCGGAATTCAGGGTATATAAGAGTTCTTATGAACTGCTTTGCCTTTTACATTTGCTCTTCAGACAAAAAGCTTTTCTCAGTTCTCTATTTTATAAGGTAACGTTTTCATGTTTTATAACCTATTTTGTTGGTTTATTTTTGTCCATAATGGGTTTATTTTGTTGGTTTTCATGTTTCAGTTTTGTCTGTGATGCATTGGATGGTTGGTTTGCTCGCAAATTCAATCAAGGTACAAATTCATCTAGTTCTATTGTGATCAAGTATAACTTACTTTAAGTCTTTGCTCTCAGTCAGATGGGATTAACTTGGTAACACTGCAATTTGTAAACTCAGTTTCTTTATTTACTTAAGGTGCATGGCTTAAAGTAAAACGAGAATCATTAGATACTCTGGATATGAACCAAACTTACCAAATCAAACTATATTAAGCATTTGCCCTAATCAATTGGGGTTGGATACATGAATAATTTTACACCATTCTGTACTGTTAAGGGCCATATCTTTAGTTAGTTCTAATAGGTTTATATATTTTCTTAATACAGTATCTCATATCAATTTAAGTCTACCATCTCCTAATGTTTCTATTACTCATGGTCTTGTATATTTTTCTTATTAATGTATTAACTGGTTTACGTTGTATGTATTTAAACCAACTTAATTTATTTTCTCTCAACTTGTTCTCAATTGGGTTTTTACGCCATTCTGTATTGTTAAGGGCCATATCTTTAGTTAGTTCTAATAGGTTCATATATTTTCTTAATACAGCATCTCATATCAATTTATGTCTGTCCTCCCCTAATGTTTATATTACTCATGATCTTGTATATTTTTCTTATTAATGTATTAACTAGTCTACGCTGTATGTATTAACTAGTCTACGCTGTATATATTCAAATTACTTTAATTTATTTTCTCTTAACTTGTCCTCAATTGGTGCGACTCATACCATTTTATGAATTTTTTCATTCCTAATTTTATTTTTTTTAATCTTACCACACATTCCTCTTAACATTATCATTTTCATAACACTTATCTTATTTATATGATCTTTTTTAGCAGTTCAATATTTTTTCCTATATAAAATCGCTTGTTTAATAGCTGTCTTTTAAAATTTTCTTTTTACTCTTGTAGATTTCCATCAATCACATAAAATTTCGGAGCACTCTTCCACTTGAGTCAACCAATTTTGATTCTATAGGTTAAATCATTTGTAACCTCTCCATCTTTGTTAACAATGGAATCTATATAACGAAAATATTCGATCTTAGGTATCTTTTGGTTTTAAATTTGTTCTTTTTCACCATTAATACTCTTATTACTGCTAAAATTATATTTCATATATTCAGTTTTGTTCTTACTTGTTCGAAACCCTTTTAACTCTAAAGTTTGTTTGACATTTCTAACTTAGCGTTAATTCCATTTTAATCTCATCCACTAAAATAAGATTATCAGCAAACAACATACATTATGGAACATCATCCTGAATATGTCTAATGAATTTATCCATAACTAAGGTAAAAATATATGGACTCAAAGCAGATTTTGGAGTAATTTTATTGTAATTGGGAATTTACTTGTATCTCCTGCAGGTGATCTAATTGTTGTGCCGACTCTATTACACATGTCTCTTATTACATCAATATGCTTCTTTTTCTCTCCCTTTCACTCAAACGCCCACCATATGATATCTATAAGCATTCTATCTTTAGGCATTTTCCAAGTTTATAAAATCCTATGAAGATCCCTCTTCTTTTCTTTATACTTCTTTATTAATCTCTTTAGGAGGTGGATTGCTTACATAGTTGATTTATCATACACAAAATCAAACTGATTATGTGACATTGTTGTTGTTGTTTACTTTAGTTGATATTCAATCTCTTTTTCATAACTTCATCGTATAACGTATCAACTTAATAATGCTATAGTTCTTACAATTTATTTATTTATTTATTTTATATATATAGGTACTAGAATGCACTTTTTTCACTCTTCGGGTATGTTTCTTGTTATTATGTTTTTATTAAATAATTTTGTTAATCAAGATACTTTTACTTCACCTAGGCATTTTCACACCTCCACAAGGATACCATTTGGTCGTAAAGTTTTACCTGATTTCATTCTCTTTATTATAGTTTTCATTTCAAACTTTTTTATTTTGCAGTAGAAATTATATTCTCTAGTTTTATCTTAGTTTTTAGATTCATCTCCTTCAGATTTTTTTACATATTTTTCGTTTAATAATTTCTTAAACTAAGTTTTCTATATTTTCTTAATCTCCTCATCCTTCGCACACCCTTGAATCCTTATTTTTTTTGCATTTAACTTGAGTAAAATCTCTTATTTTTCTTGTTCTTCGCATGGCGAATTTATAAATGTTATTTTCTTCCTCTTTACTATCTAATCTAGTATAAAATTATCATAAACCTTCAATTTAGCATCTCTAACTATTCTTTAACGTTCTTACAAGTTTTTTTTATAACTTCTAAAATTGTTCTTATTTATTTCTTTTTGTCACTTTTTAAAACATTTATTATTTACTTTTACTATGGCTTGAATCTCGTCATTTCACCACAAAGTTTCCTTAGTTATAGGGCATTTCCCAATCAATTTTTTAAGAACTTATTTCGATATCCTTTTAATATATTTTGTCGCTTGATCAGGAGATAGTTGAGTGCGCAAGAAATAAACTAAAGCATTGTATTCCACATAGTATAAGTATCTTTTTCTAAATCCCATATTACTTTTTTACACATTTTGTTATTAAAATTTTCTAATTTCTCACCTTTAATATTCTACCATTTAGTTTGTGGCATTGTAATATCTCTTATCGCTTTATATTACCCTTTAATGTAAATATCTATTATCCTAAGTTTATGTGGTTATTTTAAGTTTTTTTCAAGAATGACCTTGCAATTCTTGCACATTAAGCGGTTTATATTCCTAGTAAGAAAATAATATATTTTGCTTTTTTGATATCCACTCTTAAAAGTTATTAAGTGTTATTCTTTCTTTTTAAAGAAAGTATTGCCTAATATAAGATCAAATGCTACTACAAAATTTAGGATCCCTTCTCTGGCATCATTTTGATCACCAAAACCAAATCTCCTATGCCTTCTCATATTCTTATCTTTTGTTTTGTACGCACCCATTAAAATTTGCACTTATAGTTATCTTTTCTCTGACTAGTATTTTTTGGACTATTTTATTATTTGATCCTAGAATTGCCCTTTAATATGGTCATTCATATGAACTAAACTTGTGACTTTAAAAATGTTTGCTGCCTCAATTTCCTTCTTTTTTTTTTCTTCATTTTAATGTCTAAGTTCTTGGGCGTAGAATGTTTCATGTGGTCTCTCCCATTTTGTATGTTCGGGTGAAACATCAAACATACATTCAATTTACTTTGACCTCGTTTGGCTCGTGGCCAAAACCTGTATTCAATTTATGTTCACAGTTTAGTTGTTAATATATGCTAAAAGATTTCTTCTTTTGAAATCACGGTAAATTAACAGAAAATTTCTTGTTTTGGAGAATTTGAAATTTGTTACTGAAAAGTACTGTCAATTATACTCTACATCTTGTTGGTAGTAAGGTTGTGTATCATTGCCGAACTGTTATAATTCAGGATCTTATGTAATTTCGTAATCGTTAATGGGTAATTTGATTTGGCTGCTTCTCCATTTTTTTCTTATTTTCCAGTGTCAACCTTTGGAGCCGTTTTGGACATGGTGACAGATCGGTGATCTTCGATAGACCCCCTACTCCCACCCAAAAAAAGGATTTCCCTCTCATCTTGTGTTGTGTTGTGTTTTTTTTTTTGTTAAAAAAAATTATATCCTCAATTATTTATCTTCTTACTTGGACATTTTTGCTTTAATGTTTTGTATTTCAGGATTAGCACTGCTTGTCTACTGGTAATTCTCTCCCAAGTGTATAGGTAGAATTTACTTCACCACGCATTTTTAATAATTGTGATTAAAATCTTACGATTCGCAATTTAATTTATGATTCATGCATAAATTAATACAAATTGATGAGTGAATCTATTTTATGATAAAATCGTGATAAATCTTATAATTTACAAGTCGATTCACTTTTTACGATTCATGTGATTTTTAAAATTATCAAATTCAAAAATATTAAACTCCACATTTATCACTTAAAAAAAATCAAATTATAACTTTTTTTGGGATAACTATAGACTATAGTAAAAAGGCATAAAAGGAAATGCCACTAATGTTAATGCCAAATACATAGAAATGCCTTAATGCAACTTATTGTGTTTATTATGAAAATAAGAAATAAATATGTATAATTTGTTGCTTATCTTTTGGTGATTAGAGGATTAGTAAGAACTGGGCATATTTGATATGTTTTTAACTCTTTTTCTTATTATTCTTCTAGATGAAAAATCTCAAAATACATCTTTTTAAAATATTTATGATGAAAATCTCACTTCAAACAAATTATTTAGTGCCATTTTAGTAGAACAAATATAGTTTAATTTCATATGAGTTGGATCATTGAACTCAACGGTTCCACATCTTTTCTGAACTTTTTTTTATTGCAATAAGCATACAAAACATGTTTTAAAGCGTTCTATATTTAATTTCTCTTACATTATTCTACTCTCTTTGAAATTTCTTGATTCTTATTTAAATTCTAAAAGAGAATAATATTATGATTTATAAGAAATCTTATGGTTGGTTGGTTGGTTTTGAACCAAATCTCTTGTAACGAAAGTAAATATCATTCTAATTAGTTTATGTATCACGTTCTTATGATATAATTTGTGTTAATATCAATTTTTTTATTTTCTTTCTTTTCTTTCATACATATGAAGAATTTAAACATCATCTCTAACTCTCTCTAGTTCATGTTGAATCTTACAATTCTCAATTCGATTCACAATTCATAAAACTAATATTTCAATTCACGATTTGATTAATGATTTGGTAACTATTGCACCCAATTTGTTTATTGTGTATTTGAGTTTTTCTCTGATATTTTCCAGGCCTGGCTTAGTTTTCTTATCATTGCTTGCTTTGGACATTGCCAGCCATTGGTTTCAGATGTACAGGTATTTTAGCATATCAATTATTAAAATTTATATCTGAATAAAGCTTGAATAGATCTAGAGGTTTGAGGTTCATTTGTTCACCAATATTTGAGAACTTCTGATTGATCTTTGCTTTTTCTAAAAAAATAAAAAATAAAAAGTTCCCCACTTCTTCATTACAGTACATTCTTGGTAGGCAAAGTTAGTCATAAAGATGTAAAAGACAGCACAAATTGGCTATTCAAGGCATACTATGGCAATCGGATTTTTATGGGTTACTGTTGTGTTGCGTGTGAGGTGAATCTCATTGCACTACCTTTTTTATTATTTTTATTAAGGCACTTCTTTCATGCTAGTACTTCTTATCTCTAAAATGAATAGTTTGACTCTGCAGGTTCTTTACATAATTCTATTTCTTCTTGCGAAGAAGCAGAACGAGAATCTGACCAATGTAAGGGCTTCATTTGGTTGATGGTGTTAATTTTTTGGTCTGGATACTTTGATTTGTTTCGATTTGCCCATATTTGGTTTCATACTGTTATTTTTAGGTTGTAGTGGACGCTGCAAAGCAGAACCCAGTTCTTTCTGTTCTACTTGTTCTACTTATAGTTGGATGGGCAATCAAACAAGCAGTAAATATAATACAGGTAAAAAGTGATGTTTCCATTAACCTCCGAAGAAAAAAAGAAAAAAAAACCCTTTGGTGATTAAGGTTTACTTTTGCGTGTTGTAAAACTTTAGCTATCCCAACATAATGTTAAATATATCATTTGTTATTTAAATTCCTACAGCTGGTTGATATTGACCTGGGTGTTTGTTATTGCCAAAACTAGTTGCTTTTTTATTATAACTTGTAGCAAAAATTGTGAGTGTTTGGTAAATATGTTAGTTTGTAGCTGAAATAGAAGAAAAAATAATTATAGTTTGTAGTAGAAATTATAAGTGTTTGGAGAAGATTGCAGTTTATTGTTAAAATTAGTAACATGAAGCCAAAAGCTAGTAGTAAAAGTTCTGCCAAACACCCCCGATGTGAGCTTAACATCCATGTTATATTTTGCATATAAAATTGTAGATTTGTTTTCCTTTGTAGTATTTGTACATGTGTTTCCGATGCTGGCACTTAGTTATTTTAACAATGTTATTTATGTCCACATTCTTTGTCGAACAATTGTTACTGACCTTTGCAAGTCTTAAGGAATGAAATGGTTGGGAATTAATTATCATAATGCACTTAAAAAGAACTTTGTGCTTTCTATAAAGCGAGAACTTCGATTCTGTGCATGTTGTTATCATTTAAAAATGAAATTATATTAACAGAAATGCTCAAAGATGACGTAGTTGCTTTAATTTTGGTACATGAGACTACTATTCAGTAATTATTAGTGCTAATTATCGATTATTATTCTAAAGGAAGATGCTTTGATTTGTTTATGGTGCTGAACTGTCTCAGTTGAATTTTAGATCCCAACTTTAGTAGCTATTAATTGGCAGACAATAAAGGAAGAGAACACATTGTGTGGAATATTGGTTGGTCACGGGCTTTATGCTACCAAAAACATTTAATAATTTTAGTTCCTCATATTTGTGGTGGGAATCTCATTTATAGTTGTCAAATCGTGAATCGAAATCTTAATTTAGCAAATTATGAATCAAATCGAATCGAAAATCGTAAGATTCATTATAAACTATAAATATAAGGTCAAACACTTCATAAGTAGGAAATAAAATAAATAAAATAAATATTGAGGCATATTATCTAATAGGAAAGATCTTTGCCTTCATCACAAGTGATATTCGCTCAAATTTAATTTGCTATAAGATTTCTTTAAACATAGTATACTCTTTTTTGAAATTCATAAAATAAACCAAAAAAATCATGAAATAGAATTGAATAATAGGAGAGAGAGAATGAAAACTCTTTACATTGAACATATTACAATTTAAAACATGTCTTGTATGTTTATTACTAATAATTAAAAAAAAAAGATATTGTGTAACCATTAAGATCTAAGTGATCTAACCCATATCATATCAAACTATGTTTCTTTAACTAAAATAGCAATAAAAGAAATTATTGAAAGTGTTGTCATTTTTTAAATTCTTAAAAATATATGTCTTGACATTTTTCATATAAAAGAGAAATGAAAAAAAGGGTTAAGAACCTATTATATCTGGTTTTTCCTTGTTATATTATCTAATCACTAATTGAACACCAAACTATGCATGATTATATATTTTTATATATATAATAACATGTTAAGTTGTATTATACTATTTTTAAAACTGAGGAATTGATAAATAGGACTTCAAGATTTATTAGATATGATAATTTTAAGAATTACATGAATTTTATATCGTTTATTGATTTGCGAATCGTAAAATTTATTTAGCACAAAGTAGATACATACATAGATTGAATCGTGAATCGTAAAATTTGTCACGATTATACATGAATTATGAATCGAATCGTGAATTGAATTGTAAATCGTAAAATTTTGATAACTAAGATTTCATTATTAAGTGTAATTCTTGGTGATTAAATCAGTATCAATCCATTATAGTCATCTCACATCTTCTAGAAACAAAATGATATTGTCCTAATTTGACTCTTCATTGATAAAAACCCGAATTCATAAACACTGATCTATCTGACCCTTCATTGACAGAGACCCAAATTCAAAAATGCTGACCTACTTGTGAGCTAGTGTTACTATGATGGTAAATGCTATTACAATTATGCAAGTAAACTTTATATGTTGGTATCCACAAGTGATTTCTACACCGGATGGACAAGAGATCGGTTTAGATTGTTGTCATGTTTAGTTGATTTATTGTATCAAATAATTAAATTTGAATTCTATTTGTATCCTTGGAATTGTAGTGATTTGATCCTGAGTTAATTGGGAAATCGTTTTAATGGTTTCAGATGAAGACGGCCGCAGATGTATGCGTGGAGTATGACATCAACAAAAAGCAGAAGCCATAATGTTGAAACGAATATTGTCCCCACAACGAAATTGCTTCCATAAATGATGCCAGAATGACTTTTTAGTCTTCCTGACCACATTGAGTTATGCTTTGTTTAGACAGAGAACGTGCTTGAAGCAGGAAGGAAAAGATTAACTCTATGGTTTTTGTATAGTTGGAAGCATGGTTCTGTTTTGCATTTTGTGATACTTGGTTTTTTTGCCGCTGGAAGTGCCATTGTATATTGTCTCCTAGACAGAATTGAAGATGGTTTCTCATTCACTTTGCTTTGTGTTCCTTCTGGTACCATCTTTGCAAGTACCCTTTAGTCAAAATGGGTGCTTCTGTCACTTGTGCCAGTCTTTGAAGTAATGCATCTAGACATTTTTAGTTTTGGGATTGATCAATTGATGAACGAAACAGAAGGAAGCTTTTTGGCCTAGAACTGAAACAATCAACACAAACAGGAAAAAATAAAAAAAAACACTCTTAACGGTTTCGGTGGATTTGTTCAAAGTTGATGAGAATGCTACATTGTCATTTGTCAACCAAATCAAAAATTTAAACATTGGCATCTAGCCCAACTGAACTAGGGGTGTTGTGTAATGCTCCAGGAGCTACCCAATTCATTGTAGAAATTTTCAGGATCAATTATTGTGCCAAGAGAAAAAGCATTACTAGTAGAGACCACATATTGATATCCGTATCCAACAGATATGAGGGTGACAGTACGTCGAGTACGAGTACCAACAATAGCATACAAAAGTACAAATCCAATAGAAGTCAAACCAAGGACGCAAGATATAGCCAAGACCAGTAAGAACCATTAAACCCACACCAGCAGTGCATTCCATTAAGAAGGAGAAGCATACTCGAATCAAATCGCAGCAGTTCGCTCCAAGGCCATTGATCTGCGATTGAAGGCTCCTCGCTGGTACGTGACATCAAAAGCATTAGGAATTGTGGTTACATAACCACTACGAACCAATTCTTGCAGTTATGGACACTGCGCTTACCAATTATCCATGGAAAGAACTTGATATATTTTTCTTTGATAAAGGTTTAGGGTAAAAACGTCTATTCCATGTCCTAAGTTCCTAAACCATTTTGATAGAGTACATAATTCCATATTGTTTGGATATAAAATGAATGATCACTTAATATAATATTAAAATTTTTCCACCTAATAATTTAAACTTTTAAGTTAGATATAAACTTTCAACATGATATTAGAACAAAACTCATTTCACCTACTCGAAAAAAAAATTTAAACCCCATGATGATAGACCTAAAAATAAGGTTACATTGACAGATCTAGAAAAGGACTACACGTGACTAATCTCAAAAACTTGCACATAAAAGGAGATGTTAAATTATACAATTCTACATTAAGTCTAAAATGAGTGATCATTTAATATAATGCTAGAATCTCTCTACTAGAAGCTTAAGCTTTTAAATTGGATACAAAATTTATACACATCCAAGCTGTGGTTCATCTCATACACGATGTAAATTGAAGGCAACCTCAGGTATTATTAAAACCAAAGTTTACTCCTGCAATGTCAATGAACAATGATAATGTGCTTCAAGAGGTGGCATCCTCTACATCTGGACCCAAGATTTCTTTTCTTCAGCCTGGACTTGGTCTTGATGCTTGGGTTGAGGCTCTACTCCATAAGCCTGTTGAATAGAGTTTTACTACATGCACAAATCTAAGCATAGATCCGGATACACCTCTCTCATATGAGGTGGATCACACAAATGTAAAACCCACCTTATGTGAGAGCAGTGCGTCTGAATCTGTGATCCACATCTGCGTACCTAACATTTTTGTTTGAAATATAGAGCATGTGTGGCACCAAATACCATAACAACAGTGCAGTTAAGCAAGTGACACACAACTATACAGTCCAGTATATGTGTGGCTCCAAACTGATCATAAAAGATGATTACAAAAACAAATATGGTATATCTCAGTAAGCTAAAATTACAATGCGATACTTAAGAGGCAGAAAGATCTATTGCATATAAGATTACAACAGTCAAATTAACCGAGTAACAATGATGATGGTTCAAATTGCCCATCAGGATAAGATGATGTAATAATGATCCTCCACTGCTGCCACTAAATCCATAAATCCCTTACAAAATCTTTGCTAATTCTAAGCTAGGGTGGTAAACGGGGATCTTAGCTCAACTTGGAATTCTCCGGTAAAACATAAATCAATATAGGGTAAACCCAAAAAATTGGCTAATGATGATAGCAAGTCCAAGAGCAATAGCCACAAGGGAGGAAGCCCATGTGAGTTTCTCAGTTATTCTAGGTACCTTCTCTTTTAATGCCTCACTACACGAGCCTATAAATACAGTATAACTTCCCATCGCGAATACTGTCCCAAGCAAGAACATACCTAGAAATGCAGCACCGGCCATACGAGAAGGCAAAGCAAGTGCAGGCAAAACCATTATCAGTGCATCGGGTTGCAGACCATGCACAATTCCTGTGGCAAAAGTTGCAAACCCAATCTTCTTCTTCTTCTTCCCAATTGTTGGGTTTTCAAGAGTTTCATAGGCGCTAACATCACACTCGCCATTTTCTAAGGCAACACATGGGGTAGGGACCTCTGAAGCCTCCATGATTCCCATAGCACCAATAACAAGTAGAGTAAAGCCCACAACTCTTGTGCCCCAAGTTCTGATAACTTCAATATGGAGCCTATCTTTCAGTAGTAGAAACAGTAAGCCAAAAATGACCTGTCCAGCATCGTGACCACAACCCCACAGTGCTCCAACTGCAGCACTCTCCATTCGAGTGCAGCCAATTGAGAGCGGAGCCAAAGCAGCAAGGTGGTCGGGCCCTGATAGCGTGTGTAAGCAACCAGCAAAGAAGCCTGTCCAAGCACTACTTAGTAATTCAGTATGGATGAGTCTTTCCCCTGCTGCAGCTGCAGCCGGAGCCCCCATCTTAGCTGCGGTTTGAAATGTAGCAAAAGCTGGTGACACAATGACTGGATGGATTAATATCACAATGAGAGCTGAAAGTAGTACAACGGTTCCACCAGCAACTGCCTAAAACATTATAGGAAATGGTAATATTTTGTGAGAAACTATAGGATACAAATGTGTGTGTCGTGTTGGCTGCAGGTTAAAGTTCTGAAAAAGAAAGAAAGAAAACAGGAGAACAAAGAAAAGGTGAGAGAGATGAAGGAAAAAGAAAATACTGCAACATGAGTAAGTCCCAGTACACACCTGCACTTTGTTATTTGTCCCCACTTTTATGTTTTTCGTTCTAGTATGGGCCATCTCATACTACAAACAGGTAAAAGTGTAGATGAATTCCTAACTACGACAAGTCTCCCCCCCCCCCAAAAAAATAAATAAATAAATAAAATAATAGTACTGCATCCAAAAAGCCACTAGTGCAAAACTTAGCAGGAACTTCTTGTTTATATGCTTGGTTGGAACTTGCTAGCCGTTTGATAAGGCACACAGAACAAAGATGGCACCATTTACATTAAGTGAAAGGAAAACAGAAATAGTGATATATTAGGGTAGTTTAACCCTTTTCATCTGGCATAAGCCACATAATGTAGGGGGAAATGTCTTGGCATCATTTGGAAGGCCGTAAAGCTATAACAATCAACAAAGCAAATTAGAGGGAGTATTGTACTTTTCCCTAACTTCAATTTTTGGAAGTACCTATGTTCGTTTTCTCTTGAAGGATGTGCATAAATACAGTGCTTTGACAATGGAGCAATAGATGTTAGGGCATAAACCAAAAACAACTATGAGAAAAAATAACGCAATCACACTATTTATGCAATCACCATGAGAAGACACGTTCACCCAAAACTAGGCTTATGTTCACGGAGTTGCCGCAATTTTCACTGTGAGATGAGGGAATACAATACAAGGGTTAAAAACCCCAACATAAGTAACGAATATAAAGACTCGAAAATAGGTCAGAAGCCAAACACGGATTAAAAAAAATCAATTTAAATTCGTGATGCCTTTAGAACGGGTGGGGTCACCCCCCAAACAATGGAGCGCTAGGGTAAGCCAACCACTGGCTACCTCATGCTGCAGAATAGAGAAAGACTAAGTGAAATTGAAGGGTATTATCACAAATCAATGTGACAAAGAGAGAAACCCCCTTGCTCATGATTCAATTAATTCACGTTTGTAATTTATGCCAAAACCAAGAAACTTGGACACAAATTGTGCATATGCATGCATCAAAAGAAGTTTGACTGCATTACATAACAATATGTATAAAATATTAAGTAGTTCAGATTCAAGATGGTGGAAGACCCAGTAGGTCTCTTCAAACAACTCTAAATTCTGAAATTAACTATGAACAAACTAACTGAATCCAACTCTTCTGGAAACAAATGAGCCCATTTGATATTGACAACAGCAAATGACAATTCAGGCATGCACAGAGGTAGAAAAATGTAATAATTTTCCCTGGAATGAAAATCATGCAGGAGACCCTTCAATATAAAAATTGTAGCTTGTAACTGAAATAGAAGAAAAAGTAGTTACAACTTGTAGCAGATGTTGTGGGTGTTTGAAAAAGATTGTAACTTATAACTAATATTAATAGCAAGAAGCTAAAAACTAGTAGCACGAGCTTTGCCAAACAACCCAAAAGATAGAAGTCAGATGCAGCTTTTGGGCTTTGCAGGCATACAAATGAGCTATAAAACTGTACTGTTCATTTGTAGGGTACATTTGAAAGCTGAAAATAGTCATGTAAGCCAAATTTTGATTACTAATCTTTATAAAAATCATTGCACTTTAGAAAAATTATTGTACTTTGAAAAAATTATTGCACTTTGGCAGAGTACATGATCATTATGAGATTTTAAACCCTCCAACATCTAGTACGTAGCCGTCAGATAAAATGGCAAAATCAAAACTACTTTAGAATGAAGAACTTCAGTTTACTTTGTTAGTAGGCCTCCTGGTTAAGTAGTAAAGCACTTATCAATATATCAATTAAGATAAATAAAACCAACTGAAGCTGCTAGCACACTTTTAGGTAACGGGAAAACATCATCATCCAATTATAATCCTACACAGCACCACAAATTTGCCTTCAACAAGCCTTCAACAAAAGACCAACATCTTTGTGAGAGTAAAGAAGCAAAATGTATTTTAATGAAAATCTAATACAAACCACAGTCTAGTGATACAATTTTGATTAATCATACACGCTTGATGTTGCAACTTTAGGGCAGCTAAAGACAAAAAAGTGTTCATCAAATCTGACCATCAGAATCCACCACTGATTCTAGTTAACTCTTTATTTGTCTAATCAATACAAATCTCTTCCCCATAAACCAAAAACACAAAAACCAACCAATACCAGTGTTTCCTTTAGGAATTAGATAAATTTATCAATAACTTAAAGGGGGCATGGAAAATTTCAATGTTTCTATTGATGATAACACCTGCAAATCAATAATCCCACTTTGGCTACCCACAAAATCTAGATTCCTCCTGCGTTACACGGGTTGAAGTCACAGATAAGGTGTTTGTATTAACTTTTATTTTCCCAAGCGTGAAACTTTTTGTATGCCCATATCCGTGAACTATGTCTACCATAAACCAGGCGGAGTTCAAGCACTTATAGAAACAATCCCCAAGAGTTTACATTACACCCCATGTTCAATCAAATTAAACAACCTACAATATAATCTAAAGGCACAGAGACAATATTAAAATATCTTTGACGCCAATCCCCAAAACTGTATCTACTTGTTGAATACTTGAATCAAAGTTCGATGCACCTCTTGTCTACTCAGAATTATCTTTTGTGCCTCAAAGTATGAACGAACAACCTAAAGTTCCAAATTAAACTGGCCACAAACTAAAGATTACGAAAACCAGAAAACTGGAGGAGAAAGAAGCAATACATTTAAATTGAAGTAAATGCAACCCAACAAGACACAAGACCAATCCTCAAAATACCAAATTCCTAGCACTCCACTAATCAGAACATAATTACCCACAAAAGAAAATTCTAAGAAAAGATATTACACGCAAGTAGAATTGCATAGAAGTTCATACCTTACGCGGCTCAGATGATATTTCCCAGATTTTTTTAACAAAATGCGGTGCGGAATTCGACCCATCTAGTGAATTCACTAGGGAAGAAGACGAGATAGAAAACGGCTTGATCAAGTATTTATCGGGGAATTTACTAGGGATTGTTGAAAGGGGCGAACAAGAAGACGGGTCTTCGTGTTTGCAGAAAAGCGATGTTACCCGCCGGGATTGGGTACGCGGCGACGGCGGAACACTGAATTTTGCGGCGCCAATTCCGCAGAGTCGAGGAAGATAGTGAATAGAAGGCTTTATATTGATTTTTGAGGGGGGAGCAGTAGAGTAGATAAGCCTCTCCATTCTCTCTGGCTCTCCCTCCTCTGTGTGATGTTTTCCGGTCCCGAGAAGGGTTTTTAAGGTAAGATTTCCAGCAAGGCGAGAGAGAGAGAGGGAGGGCGATGAGAAATCTCTGCATGCGCGTTTCTTGAACCCTTTTTGAACTGTGGATTGACGTTTCTTGGTGATAAGAGCGTGGAAGTGAAAATGGGTCAATAAAGAATAAAGATGACTGATCTTAAGAAAACTTGCCAATGTTGGGATGTTTAAATGCTTTGGTTTTTAACAATTTTAACTTTTAAAAAAATTATTTAAGATATTTTTTTTAAATATCTAAAATATTTTTATTTTTTTACTTTTAACAGATATTGACACAATATTTTTTTTTTTAATTTTGAGGGCAAAGTTAAGTTCTTTAATTTGAGGCATTATATGCAAAAAAAACAAAAAAGTAAAAGTATTTGAACTTGCATAGACTTTTTCTTTGAAAAAAATAGTGAAAAAGCAAAAATATATTTTTTTAGAGATGTTAAATACTTTCACTTAAAAATTATTTTTTAAAATTAGCTTTTTGAAAATACCTAATGTTATCCAAATGAAAAGGAAAACTATATAAAACTCTGGAATCTTATATTTTTTTTATTCCATTGTTTCTGAACAAATGTTTATCGGTTGTGCTCATAATTTTTAAAAATTCACACTCCCATTGTTCTGGCTGAAATTTCCATATTAATGAAACGAAACCTGTATTATTTTTCAATTGATTTTTTTTTTGTAAACTATTGATAGTAGATTTTGATAAAGTTGATATGTAAATGACTTATGATCATAGATTCATAGGTTTAAATTACATAAATAGTTTCTTTACATGTAGAGATAAGGTTTATACTCCATTCTTTTAAACCATCTATTTGAGAAGATTGTGTATTGCTTTTTTTTATCCTCTAAATTTAATTTTTAACTGAAATATGAGAGTTTTTAAGCATGTTACATTTTTTTTCATTTGAAAAAAAACGCTTAATGTTATAGAGTGAAAAGGTTAACATAATTGACAATATGACATTTAAACATAATAGAAGAAAAATCAAAGCTTGCTTTTAATTCTGATATATAATAGATTAAATATTTGTGAATAAGAAATAAAAATATAGACACATTTTTTTATTCCTAGGCATTGATCTTGGAATCCCACGACGACAAGATAAATGCATGGTGTTGGGTATTATCAAAATTAATAATTTATAAATTATAATTTATAGTAAAAATTATTAGTGTTTTAAAAATATACTAAACTGTACCTAAATCTAGTTATTTATAGAGGAGAAAAATTATAACTTTTAGTAGAATTTATTAATATTTTAAAAAAATAACAATTTATTACTAAAATTAGTAATAAAAAATTAAAAACTATCATCGTTAGTTTAACCAAATACTTACCATCGTAACATTATTGTAACCTTAGATGATTCAATTAAAATTTGGTCCCTCACTACCAAATAAGTTATTGTCACTTTTTGACTTATTTATAATGAAACACGCTGCCTCGTTTTGCCCACAACAATGCCCAAACACAAGCTTATAATAAAACAAGAAGCCGGGAGTGATTTCATTTCCTATTGCTTAAATAATTTTGAAAATAATAATCACAAAAATATTTTATTATTTTAAGTTTATCCTACGACTTGTCACAAATCAGTTGTATTGGTAACAAGTGATAGGGCTTATTAACCCAATAGAAAATTAACTCCCCAAAAAATTTCTGTCAATATATATTTGTTTTTATTGAGTTGATTAAGTGAATAAAATGCTCATTTATCGAGAATGTAATATTCAATTGGAGTGGTAAGAGTGTGCAAATAACTTATCAACAAATTCTAATTCAATTAGTGCCGTTTATGTTAGTAAATGTGTTGAATTAAGTAGGTTTAAGTGAAGAAAATTAACGAGTTATATTTATTTAACTTGTCATCAACTCAACACAATTGGCCTATAATATATATTAGTTATCGTATTTTTTATATATGACGACTATATATATATATATTTCTTTTATAAGAATCAAATTAAAACATATATGATTTTAATTACTATGTTATATATTATGAATATTTTCTCAATAAGTATGTAATAAATATTATTATTAAAGATATTTAATTATGTTATTATTATTATTATTGAATGATTATTATTATTCTTAGTTAGTTTTTTTTGCTTGACTTGTTAAATATAACATATTTTTAAAAAATAAAATAAAATATTTATTTTTTAAAAACAAATTTTAGAAAAATAACTTCAAAGTTTTATAACTTTTCAAATAATCAGTGAGTTGACAATAAATTAAAAAATAATAATTACTCATTAAAAAAAAATAAAAAAAACAAATTTTCTCCCCCAGTAGCTACTCAATGCGCGCACTACTTTGATATATTGTTATCAAATGGAAAACATAAAAGTCCATGGATAAAGCATTATTGAAGAATTGACCCAAACCAACTATCCACCCTCCACTACCCGGAGCCCAATTCTTAATATTATATTAATGCCTCGTTTGACAATTAGTTTTAAGTTAGTTTAAAGTTAAGTTTTTTTTTACTTAAAACATAAAAAGTCAAAAATCCTAGTTTTCTAACTCAAAAGCTTTTACCTTTTTTTCTTTTTACATATATTTTTTTTATATTTTTAAGAAATATCATAACATATTATCCAAATTTATTTTTTTATAAAAATTATATATTTAAAATGTACTTGTCAAAATCTATTAAATAATATCTATATTAAATATAAAATTATCTAAAAATAAATTTTTAAAAATTATAACAACTTTAAACAAAACTTTTATGTTTTGATTAAAGTCACTTTAATTTAAGCTTTTGACTTAAAATCATCCTATACATTATGAGCATTATACTGGTTTCAGTTGAATTTAAAATAATTTAAATTTTATGTTTTGATTTAAAGTTATTTTTAACTTTTTAAACGAAAAACCTAACTTAAAGTTAAATTGCCAAACAAGACCATTATAATGGTTTCAGTTGAATTCAAGAGGTAAATTGAAATTAGAGTCTCAACCCTAATTTCATTCTTGTGTTTTCAATTATGGCAATCCAAAATAAACCTAATTGAGGTTAAAGGTCCAATATGTGTTTGGTGTGTCACGTGTATATATATATAAATCCCCCATCCCATTAGATTTGTAGTGAGCTTATAAGGTTAACCTATAAATAGAGATTTTAAGAGTTTTAGGACTTGATTGGTAACTAACATTAAAGTTAATTTATATATTTTTTTTGTGTTTTATCCAAAAATTAAATTAAGTTTAAAATAAGTTATTTGATAAATTGATTTTTAGGCTAGTTTTTTAAAAATTAATTAAGTAAAAGGTTGTTAGTTTTATTTTTTGTTTAAATTAGACAGAATTATCCTTCTATGTAGTTGATAATACCAATTATATACACGTATAGTTAGCATTAGTAATAGTAAATAAGTTATCAAATATAAATATTATTGTCGTTTTGATTAAAATGAGAGTTTGAATAGAATATTATAAAAATTATTACTTTGATAGACTTTTTAGCTTTTTTGTCTTTTTAGCCAATTAAATTATGTTACTTTTTTTGCATTTTTAATTAAAAAGTTAAAAGCTTAAGTGCCAATCAAAACATGTACTCTCAAAATATTCTATTAAAACTCCTACAACTTTTAAAATACAATAATATCATTTATTCATAACTTATTACTACCACCCTAACTACATATAATTGTTAATATCAAATATATAAAAAGGTAAAAATATTTACTTTGAATAAAAAGCAAAAAAATAAGCTTTTTACCAAAATAATTAATTTTAAAAAAATTAATTTAAAATTTAAATTACCAAACAATCTACTCTAAATCTAATTTAACTTTTTAATTCAAAACACATAAAAAAAAAACTAATTTTTAAATTAGTTATCTATTAGAAGGTATCATACTTATTCTACAAAAAATAAATCTCACTGTTGCCCTCTCATAAGGAGTGGGAACAGTGAGACCCGTCATTTGCGAAAAAAGTGTCACTAATTCTGTCAGTTATATTTGTGCACCAATTATTTTCTTATTTTTAAGGTGAAAGTTTGAAATTTGATGTAAAAAAATAGAGGAGAAGCAAAAAAGGTATGAATGTTTATGTTGGAAAAATCCTGTAAGTAATCGCTTCTCTCTTGTAAGTTGGATCTCCAAAAAAATTAATTTTCCAGATAAATTTTGTTGTTTTTTTTGTTAGTTGAGTGGCAGAATCAATACACGCTCTTAAGAGGGGCACATAACTTTTTTTTTATTTATATATATATATATATATATATTAATATATATAAAATAAATGAATAAATTATGTATTTGTACTCATAAAATT
>JAOTRH010000024.1:21372972-21398952 GCA_034768845.1 Heliamphora exappendiculata
AGGGACAAGAAAGGGAATTTTAAGATTTTTTTCAGCAATTTTCAGACTTAAAGAACATAATATATGAACCCAGATTTCTGGCATCACGAATATCCAAGACTAAGCATACGAAAACCAACAAATTGTTCGAGAAAGAAGACACAGAACGTCGATTTCCAGTAAATGCCCCCAATAGAACACAACAGCAATCTCGATTTCCCAGTTTGTCCACCAATCAGAGAACGAAATACCCACAAAACACACTACTAGAAAGTAGAAAGCATACGATTCACGCGTAAAATTGCACGTAGATTCATACCTTTTCTCCTTCAGAAGACCTTTCTACGATTTTCTTGACCAAATGCGGCGTTGGCTTCCACGCATCTGGTGAAACCGGGGGGGAAGAAGATGACGAGAGAGACGACGGTTTGATCGAACATATATCGCGGGATTTAGCTGGGGTTTTTGTCGAAGGGAACGAACAAGAAGATGAATTTTCATGTTTGTGGAAAATAGAGCGGACCGGCCGCCGGGACGCGGTGGCTGACGGCACCGGGACACCGAGTTTTGCGGCGGCGATTCTCCAGAGTCGAGGGAGATGAAGAGAGGGGTTTCGGTGGATTTTGGAGGGGATAGGATTGGAATAGTAGATAAGCTTATCCATGGTCCCTCTGTCCCCCTCTTCTCTGTATTATTTCCGGCCTCCGAGATGTTTAAAGATTTGGTAGTATGTACTGCTGAGAGAGAGAGAGAGAGAGAGAGAGGAGGAAAGGAGAAAAGCTATGTCAAACTCTATTGTGTTTTGTAAATTAAAAAAAAAAACCTAGTTTTTTCAGAACTTTTTTTTTAATTTTGAATTTTTTGGTTTTTAAATTTTTATAAATAAAAAAAATTAAAAGTAATGTTTAAGTTTTAAAAAAATCACAAATGGCAAAAAAGGTACAAAAACTTATTAAGTGGATTGTTCATCTTTTCTATTCTTTTTTACTTTTGGTGTGTTTTTTTACTTTTTTTTATTTCTTGTGACAAATAAAATTAAAAAGTATATTTATTTAAATTAATGTAAACAAAAAATTTAACTAAAAACAAAAAAAAAGACTAAACTAAACACACATAAGTTTTTTTTCTTTCTTTTTATTTTAAAAATTTATGTTTAATTTACCCATGTGTAATCTAGTTTACATGAAAGCAGATTCAAACATATTTGGACTAATATTATTTTTTTAACTAAAAACGAAAAAAAAAGTTAAAATAAACACACGAAAATATTTTTTTATTTTGTTTTTAAATTGTGTGTAATTCGCCCATATGTAAATTTACTCGTATGAAAAGAGATTCGAGCATAGTTCTTCCACAATTATGTGCAATTGATCCATACGAAAATTATTTATAACAAAATTGTTCTCTTTTTGGACAACGTTTTAGGTCTTATTTGGATTGTTTTAAAAGTTTGAGTTTTGGAAGATTTAATATTTTAAAAATAAAATAAAATAAATTATTTAGGAATTTCTTATGATAGTTTTTTCTTTTTTTCGTTTTAGGTTGAAGAGTTTAAAATATTAGGACAATTTTGTGGGTGTAGAATTAACTTTTTAATTAACTTGTTACTAGGGTCTAGGAAAAATGATTCAATAAGCATTCAATTTTTATTTTATTTTTTGAGATGTATAAGTATGCATTTATAGAATTTTGTAACTAAAAATATAGATACTTGTTATTAAAATTATTAAATATTTGAATGTCAAATTAAAAGATGTGAGTTATGAGAATTATGCAATTTCTTATTATGAATTCTTATAATCAAAATTATGATTTTGTATAGTTGTTGATTGATAAATATGTGTGACTTTTTAATTATAAATTTCTGTGGTGTAGTTATGAACACGTTGTACAATTTATAAAACGCATGGCATACATCTAAAAAAATAAAATATAGTGTATAGAAATTGAACCCTATTACCAGTTTTTGGGATTGGTTTTAGTAGCTCACTGGATTATTTATTTACTACCAATCAACTTGTGTTATGCATGAAATAAAAATAATAAATATTATATATATTATTTTAATATTTTATATTGTCTAAACAAATTAAGTATTATTTGCAGAGTTTGTGTAATTTAGTTAAATTTAACATGAAAATAATTATTTTTTATAAAAAAATTAAGGAATAATTACACTTACCTTTTCTAAAGTTTAAACTTATTACAGGGATCTCTCATGTGATCTCTGAAATTACACTAACCTCCCATAAGATTTATTTTTTAATATCAATTTGCACTAAACTGTTAAAATTTTTATTAAATTTAACGAAAATCGTTCTTTCCACTCCAAAATTACCCTTCCCATCTCAAAACCACCCTTACCACCCTTCCTACCCCAAATTTCAACAGAATTGTAGTTTTGAGAAATGTGATTATAGGGTGAGAAATGTAATTTTGAGAAAAAAGTGATTTGAATGGTGATTTTTGAGTGAAAATAGTAATTTTGAGGTGAAATTGGTGATTTTCGTTAAATTTGCAACGAAAATTTTAACAGTTATGTGCAATTGATGTTAAAAATTAAATCTCATAGGAGATTAGTGTAATTTCAGAGACCACATGAGAGGTTCCTGTAATAAACTTAAACCGCAAAAAATGAGAGATAAGTGTAATTATCAAAAAAAATTAACAAATATATAGTAAAATTATGAAACAACCAGAAATGCCATTAAATATGTATTTTTTAGTTTTACTATCCAAATTAAACAGGTTACCGTGTATAATTATTTTAAGTACTCAACCCTCTTCACCCCAACACAAAAAAAAGAAAAAGCATAGGCACAAATATCATCACTTTAAATATATCACATGATATTTAAAGGTTTATTCTCTCTAACTTTTTAAAATAAAATTAATTATAAAATATTAATATTTACCCAAAATATTTTTAAATTACATCTTTAGAAAATTTTAAGCGTGATTGACCAAATTCATTTCTAAATGAAAATAAAAAATCTCGCCTAAAATTCCTTTTTCAAAAAATTTGCAAGCAACTTTAACCTTATTTTTATACGATCTAACAGAAAATCAATAATAATAATAATGAAGTCAAAATCATCTCACAACTAATAAATTGTATATTTTTTCTCTCAAGATTTATATACAAATTAGTATAAAATTTCTCATTTGAAAAAACCTTTATTTTTTTCTATGTTTTAATTAATATATTTACCAATTACAGGCAAATTAGTATTATGTGTCAAATTAATACATTTATCAATTATATTTATACATTGATATCATAATAATTACATTGCAAAGTAGTGTCTGATAAATTTATGAGTTACAACTATACGCTGATGCCTTAACAATTGTGTTACAGAGTAGTAATTGACAAATATATTAGTAATACTTTTTTATAATGTATATTAATAAATTTATCAATTTTATCCTCACAAATTGAACTTTTTCAATTTATTCGGTAATAATGAGAATCCGTTAAGTCAGTACTTGCGAAAGGTAGGCCACTGGATACAGTGGATACACTGGTCGTCAGATTTAAAAGCTAGCTAGACGCCGGAAGTAATTTTGATCACGCTTATGTCAATAATTGAATATTATGCTAAATTCAAACTTTAAATATGATAGAAAAAAAAGTATACTAAATTTAAATTTCAAATATTATAGAAAAGAAAGTCTAATATTTTAAATACGAGTAAATCAATCATAAAATCTTATCATGATTTATGATGGAGTTAAAACTAATAAAATAAATATAGTAAAACAAAAACTCTTATGAGATCTTAAAAAAAACTATTTCTCAAATTTCTCAAAAAAAAATCAAAAATTTAAAATTAAATTAACACTTGCACATAAAATAAAAAGCCATTCAATATAATATTTTTGCTGATGGAATAAAAGATGTACAACTTTTTCTAATATTTAAAATATTAATTCAAATATAATTAAATATTTTCTAATAATATTATAAATTATATATTAAAAGCTTTTACACTTTTTCTTATTTACAAACTTCATTGGAATCGAGATTTAGAATTTTTTATTGTTACATTATTAGAGGATAAAAAATATTATGATATAGAATCAACAACAAAGTAAGAAGACGTGTAACTCATAAAAGAAACTTTGCACACGTTTTATGAGTATTAATTGTAAAATGATTAACATGTTTTTTGGCACGTTTACATATCAACGGTTGTGATGAGTTTGATACTAATCTTTGTGTTTTTATGCCCAAAATCATACAAATAATACAAATAATTGATATATAAATAATGTTTTAAATTTGTACAGTAATGTTTTACCTTTTCGAGACAGGAGTTTACCTGAAATTAAAATGGTGAAAAGAGGAACTTTTTATACGTGGAGAAAAAAAGTTTTTTTCTCAATCATGCCACAGAAACTGTAAAAATACGGGAAAGTAAGGGAGGAGAATTTTTAAATTAGTCAAAATAAATTAAAAATTATAAAAATAAAAACCCGTAGTTTGGTAATATTTATTGAGAGTGTTTGAAAATACTACTATTAGTAGCTTATAGATTATAATTTATAGTAAAAGTTGTAAGTATTTAATAAAATTATAATTTATAACTGAAATTAAAAAAATAATTAAAAATTATAATAAAATAATTAGTGTTTAAAAAAAATTATAATTTATAATTAAAATCAGTAGCGGCAGATTGGCAAACACTCCCATTTTTTGACAAAAGTTTTCTTCTCCTTAATTGCTATCTAGTGAAATTCTTAGTGATTTAAACAGATTCAAATTATTCTCGTGCGGTATTTTTGTATGTAGTTTAATTTGTTTTGAAATTTTTTAAAATAACGTATATGACGTTGCACTGGTCAAATTTTTTTTTTTTAAATTTCTACCAAACAAAGTTTTTTGAAAACTTTTTGATAGCTCAAAAACTCTTTTTTTGGAAATATTTTTTTTTAAAAATCGGTTCAAATTGGTAGGAAAAATATACTTGATTCAGCTCAAATTAAAAAAAATAGAAATATGTTTTTTAGAAATCAATTCAAATTGGTAGGGATGTAAACTTGATTTGAAAGTATCATATTCAAATTTTTAAAAAATAAACTTAATCAGGTAGTTATAATTAATTTAGATAAATAATAATAATTTTTTAATTAAAGAAAACTAAATTTTGATTGATCACATGATGATACATGATTTATAATAAAAAACTAAAAAAATGAGAAAAATTTAAAAGTTTTAAGCATAGAGTGTTTAGAATGTTTTGGTATAATATAATAGATAAATATATAATATAAATCAGGTACAGTCAAAGCAATTGAAAATTTTAAAACAAAGTTGTTAACCTTTTTAAAAGAATGTAATTAAAATAAAGCACAATATACATTGAATTTTAAATAAGATAATGGACACTATAGTAATTCATAAGATTGAGAGAAAACACTCTTGATAAATTTAATTCGCATAAATGGGGAAAAAATGAAAAAAAGAAAGAAATTTATAAGCCTTTTATGGGTTAAAATTTTCAAAAATGTAAATAAAATTAATGAAGTTTTGGGAAAAACATAAAACAAAATAATAGAAGCGAAGCTACTGACCCTTTTTAAAGAATCTTGTAGACAGTAAAGACGGCTGGGGTTTTGGGTGGAGTTGAAATTAATAGAACAATAGTAATATTTGAGTGATTTAGAAAGCAATTTACATTTTTGTAAATAAATTATTCAGGAATAAGAAAACCAATTAATTAGAATACAAAAAATTCCAAAATCTTAATTTAGAACACCGATTGATTGGTTAATTATGAAAATAATGAATTATGAGAAGAAGAAAATAACTAATTAAATAGTATTCTTCTTTCGAAATTTATTTATTTTACTTGTTTTTTTTATTGAATATCTAGATTAGTTATTCTCTTAAAAACTTTAGTTATTTTTAGACTGAAAAAATTAAAGATTTTTAAGAATTGTTGTGGGACGCTCTTAGAGCTCTCTTGACAAAAATTTGTTTTTTGTTTATATATATTCATATATATTGTATGCGATTCTTTGTTTTAAAAATTTTATAATGGTCTCGTTTGGCAATCAGCTTTAAGCTGAGTTTCCTGTCTTTTTCCATAAAACTAACATATGAAGTCTCGTTTTTAACCTCAACTTTTTATATTTTTGCTAATTAACTTTTAAGATCCGTTTGTTTCAATGTAAAATATATTATTGTAAAAAATATTTTACATGTAAAATAATTTTGTAAAAATAATTTTTTTACTTGTATTTTTTAGTATTTGGTTAACATTTGAAAAATATTTTCAATGAAGAAAATTTGGTGAAAAAATTGGGTGAAGATGTGCAAAAGTACAATTCCAAAATTAACTTACGAGTTAATTTTTTGTAAGTCAAATTTGGTCCAATAAGGTAAAATGTTTTACTAAAAAAAATATCTTTCAAAGGTATTATCAACCAAACAATGAAAAATAAGTAAAATATTCTACGTCAAAACAGACGGAGTCTTAGTTTTTTTAATTTTTGCTATTAACCTATTATACTTTTATATATTTTTTTAAAATGTCACAACTTTTCTTGTATATATATTTTTATAACAAATATATTTTTTTAATTTACTCATCAAAATTTATCAAATAAGATCTACATTGAATATAAAATGATGTAAAATAAATAAAAAAGTTATAACAACTTTTTTCTAACTTAATTTTTTTTATTTTTTAACTTTAAGCTAAAGACTTTTGGCTTATTTCTTTTTAATTTTTAGTCACCTCTATAATTTATCAAACAAATATTTTACTTATTTGATTTAAAGTAATTTTAAACAAAAAACATTGCTTAAAGCAAAGTTGCCAAACGAGCCATAACTCAAATTCTTTGTTTTCCAAATTTGTTTATATAATTTAATAAATTTCAGTACATTTAAATTACAACATGTCATATTTCAAACTTGAAATAGCTCTTTGATGTGCCATTACATCCTTGGTTGACCCAATATTTATGAATAGGTGGCTCATTGACGAAGAAGTTTTCAATTATTTGTCGTTCAGTTATGTGGCTCTGACCCATATGGTGCTTATAGTTTAAAATGAAAATAGAGAGTTTGAGTCTTTTATTAGGAGGGTCCAAGTTCAAAACTTAATGGGTAGATTAATAATAGGGTTAATTAATTATTATTTTTATATAAAAATTTTAGATACGTATTAATTTTATTACTAAGCATTTTTAAAAAATATATATATAATTTATTTAAAAATATTTTTTATATATTTGGTTGTGACTTTGAAAATGATGATATGAATAAATATGGTAGTGCTAGAATTGGTGGCAATGGCGATAGTGATGGCAGTAACCCATCAATTTTGAACCCCCTGGGCCCCAAATCCCTGAACCGCGAAATCCCGTGAATACAGATTGTCGGACTCATGAGATCCCGAACTTCTAGGACCTTAAACCTTGAGACCTCAGAGGGCTACAAACCTTAGGGCCTCTCAAAACTTAGGACCCCCAAACATCGAACTCACGGGCCTTTAAAACCCTAGGACCCCGGAACCACAAGAGGCTTAGGAACTCCAAATCCCTACACCTTGAGACCTCGATCCCCTAAACCCTCGGACCGTCAAGACTTTGAGACTTTGGACCTTGGGAACCCAAACCCCGGGAACCCAGACCTTGGCACCCTTGGGAACTCGGACCTTTGACCCTTGGGAATCCAGACCCTAGGACCCTCGAGACCCCGATCCCCCAAACCCTCAAGACTTCGAGACCCCAGACTTTGGGACCCCAAAATACCCTATATCCTCAAGCCACGTACCCTTAGACCCCAAACCCCTGATCCCCCACCTTGGCCCCAACCCAAACTATCGGACCCTGGGACCCCGACCCCTAGGTTCTAGGCCCTCAGACCCCCGAACTGCCAATTGTGGGCTTCTAACCCTCCCCACACTCGATTTGAACCCCAAACCATGGGCTCGAATCACCGAGCCCTAGGCCCCCCAAATGCTTGGTCCCAGACCTCAAGCCTCCGGATGTTCAATATTAGACATGTAACTTGCACTCTTTGACCCAATACCTTGAACCACGGGCCTCAGGTCACAAGCCCCCTAGTCTAGCCCCCGACCCCCCATACCACGAGTTTACAAATTCTCGACCCGAAACCCTTAACCTCAGACCCCAAGCCCCAAGCCTCAAGTTCCAAGTCATAAAACTCCGAACCCCTAAACCCCAACATCTAGGCCCTATACCCCAGAACCGTTGAACCACCACCCGACCCCCAAGCCCTCGGCCCTGAATTCTTGGACCCATAAACTCCCGTTCTCAACTTTGGGTCCCAACTCACGACGTCGATCCGTAGTACCGAATATCAAAAAATGTAAAAAATAATTTTTAAATTTATTTTTTGTCCAAACAAATAGAGCCTAAAACTTGTTGAGGACGAGGTGTAAATATAAATGCCTATATATATTTATCAACAAAATATAATCATTTAATTAATTGGCCGAAAAAGTTCATACACTTTGGAAAAGGTGAAGAAGAAGACGCACTTGTAGGCATCTGGTAATGGAGATTGATTCACCACATCAATTTCCACGTGGCTTTATCTGTTTGATCGATGAGTTGGAATTGGATTATATTAAATTATTTTTGTGCAATTTTCATTTGGAATAATAATTTATATATTTATTTTATTTTAATCTTAATAAAAAAAATATTATTTAATCAAACTATCATATTTTATTAACTTATCTCATTCATACTAGTAAAAAATGTATTTTTTTAATTAAAATATAAAAAACAAATAATCTAAATTAATCAAACAACTCATTATCTCAAAACACCGTCAGCTTTAAAAATTGTATTTTACCAATATATTATTATTATTTATTTTTAGGTTCGATGTCAAATGCTTCCGTCATTTATTTAAAATGGTAATATATTGGCCTTGTTTGGGTAACTTTATTTATTTATTTATGAGTTTATAAGCTAAAAAATAAAGTACATTATTTGAGTAACTAAATAAATTAACAATTAAATAAGTAAATAAACTCGTTTGAGTAACCAAATAAGTAAACAAATAAATAAATAAATAAACAAATAAACTCGTTTGAGTAACCAAATAAGTAAACAAATAAATAAATAAATAAACAAATAAACTCGTTTGGATAGTTAAATAAATAAATAAGCTAGTTTATAAGTCAAATAAGTTTATTTAGATAGCTAAATAAATAAATAAATAAATTTATTTGGGTAATCAAATAAATAAATTAATTAATTAATCAAACAAAATAACTTAAATATTTTTTAATTTATTTATTAATAAATAAATAAATAAACAAAAGGTAACCAAAGGGGCCAATTGCAATAAATCTTTTTGGGATCGTCTTATTTTCAATTGAATTGGGAGAGTTGTTTAGCATGAATAATAAATATTAATTCCTAGCTGGCCATTTTAACCACTTGCATCATTTAAATTTTGTGATAAAATAAGTGCGCACAGTTGCTAATTTTTTATTTTCTTCATTATTGGATAAGAAAAATTATTTTTGAATTTATCTTAATAGGAAATAAAATTTTAAAAACGAGAGAAAAGACTAAAAGAGTAGCGAGATTTGAAGAGAAATAAACGATCAAAGTATGTGACAATAAAAAAATGAAAAAAAGTAAAAAGGGATAAAAAATTTTGGAGTAATTATTATTTAAATTTTGTACTTAATAATTTTATAAGAAATTAATTAATTATTAATTTTATTTAATCTTTTTATAAATATTGGTCCAATTACTAATATTTTTACAAATAAAATCCTATTTTTTAATATAAAAATTGATTTTAACAAATTTATCTTTATTTATGGATAGACTCTCATTTATTTAAATTTTTACTTGTAAATTTTTAAAAATTTTAAATTTTAATATATAAATTTATATTTAATTAATATTTTTAAAATTTGCTTTTCGATACATATCAAACAAAATTTATATTAAAAATAATAAAACTTAAAAAATTGAAAAAAAAATTAATTGATAAATTTTTTTATTTTTTTTGAAATATAAAAATTTTAAATTTTAAAAAAAAGTTTTATGTTTTTCGAAGTTTAAAATTAGCATGGTATTAAATTCCCACAGTAACTCGGAATTAACACCTGACTGGCTGACCTTTCTAAAAATCAAGTGGTTCTTCTGGCTCAATCTCAGTTTTTTGGGCTCATCGTCGTTTCCTATTTTCTCTCTCGTATATTTAGATACCTCTCTTTCTCTCTCTTAGGTTTTCCTGATACCTAACGGAATCCATGTCGACTTCGAAGATCATCGTGTTGAAGAGCTCGGACGGCGAGACGTTCGAGGTGGAGGAGGCGGTGGCGCTGGAGTCGCAGACCATCAAGCACCTGATCGAGGACACCTGCGCCGACACCAGCGTTCCGCTGCCGAACGTCACGAGCAAGATCTTGGCCAAGGTCATCGAGTACTGCAAGAGGCACGTTGAGACCCCCAAATCCGAAGACAAAACCGCCGAGGACGAACTCAAGACCTTTGATGCCGAGTTCGTCAAAGTCGACCAGGGCACTCTCTTCGATCTCATCTTGGTTTGGTCTTCGCTCTTTGATCTCGCTGATTATTTTGATTTTAACCTTTTCATCACTTAACGCGCTTGGTTTTTGGTGATTCCTTTTGAGTTTTGTCATACTAATACCCTGGCTAGATATTTCTTTTTTGAAAAAATAGATTGTGATTCTGGATCTTGTTTTGATTCTATTTTTTGGTCTGTTTATACGTGGTTTCAAAAAATTTATCTGCAACGTTACGAAAAATCGTGAATTTGAGGTTGTGAAAACTGTATTAAAACGGAGTAAACTGTTGTTTCATTGCAAACATAACCCGAAAGCAATAAACAGTTTTTGGGTACCTGTTAGAAGTATTGTTTGTTGTAATTTTTCTGCGTACTAAATTTGTATTCAAGTATTTTTAAATGTGTTTTAATTAAAAAATTAAATTTATAATATTATATACTTTTTAAACTTAGCAGACACTTCAATAACAATTCTTGAACTCTTCGAACGCTTCAATAACAATTCTTGAACTCTTCGAACTCATCTTATGGGATGAGTTTTTCGTAGTAACAATGTTTTGCTTTTTTTAAAACGCAAATTATGTACACGAAATATGTTTTGGAATATTTAGAAGAGGAAATTCATTATTTTTTAAGTTTATTAGTGATATGTTATATATTTTTAATTACTATTGAATAAATTATTTATATATTGAAGATATAATAAATATGTAAAAATATAAAAATTTTAATGTGTTCTAAACGTGTTGTGTCCTGTATTTTTTAAAATTAACGTGTCTGCGTGTCTATACTACTTAGATTGTCAACTTGTTGTAGAAAAATGTGAGACCTACTATCACAATTTTCTTGTGAGAAATGTTTTCTCACAAAACAAATATTGTAAAAAGTTCAAGATTATGCATCACGAAAAAATTGAAAATTAAATTTTTAGTAACTTTCTTGCAAAATGAACTTGTAATGGAAATTAATTCTCTTATATTTTTCTTTTCTTTTCTGTTTCTTTATTTCACTTATCCCGTGGACCACTTTCTTGTATGATTTTGGTGACAACTGATCATGGCCTAAAGTGATATCCTCGAGTTTGTTTTGTTTATAACTATTTATTGTCATATCTTCGAGTTTTATTTTATCTTATTTACAGGCTGCAAATTATCTGAACATCAAGAGCCTGCTAGATTTGACATGTCAGACAGTGGCAGACATGATCAAGGGCAAGACACCAGAGGAGATCCGCAAGACGTTCAACATCAAGAATGACTTCACTCCCGAGGAAGAAGAGGAGGTCCGTAGGGAGAATGCTTGGGCTTTTGAGTGAAAGTTGAAGTCGATATACATGTCCCTAGTACAATAGGCTTTCTATATCATAACAGCTGCTTTGCACATTTCCTTTGTGTTAGTATATCTGTGGTATTTGAATGCTTTCAAAAGACAAGAAAAAAACTTTTCACGGTGTTTACCGAATGTGAACTGCATCTATTATCATATGATGTTGCCTTGTTGGTCTTTATATTAGCAAATTAGTTTGATTTTTCTTTGAGCAGGTTCTAATAAGCCGGTAACCCTGTTTATTAATTACTGAATTGGTGTTTGGGGAGGACATATATATGTGAGATGCGAATAAGGGTACCGTGTTGGTTTTTTGTGATTTTTGTGTTAAGGTTTATGATCATTTTTCTTGCAGTATGACATTTGAGTTTTGTGCTGGAACATCATTTCATTGAAACTCAGGTATTAGCTTCACTGTAATGCACTTGAAGAAGGGTGAAGGTTGCTGGGTGCACATGCGATTTTCATAATGTGGAGTTTCACCGTTAGGGATCTTTTGTCCTTAAATTTATCTGTTCTAATGCACTTTAAGCCATGGGATCGGGCGGGAGTTTTGGGAACTTGGAGAGATGATTCGACAAATTAGTTTGTGTTGGAATAGATTTTGGGAACATATAATATACTCTTTGGAGCCATAGGCATGCTCCAAATGCCATTTTTCTCTAGACATGAAAGGCAATGATGTATGTGTGGCCCTCCAAATAGCCAGAAGATTATAGCTTATTCCGTTGGGAGTAGCAGCAGCTCTATCTTCATGCATTCCCTTCTGGGCCCTCCGCTTTTGAAGGAGGAGATCATCGCTTTATTGTCTTATTTTGTACCCGTAAAAGAGTTAAAAGAAGAACAAGGAGAAGCGACAATCCCACCTAAAAAGAGTTAGAACCGAGAAGCAAGAATCCATCCTAACGTCTTATCTTGTACCCAAAAAAGAGTTAGAACCGAGAAGCAAGAATCCATCCTAATGTCTACCCAAAAAAGAGTTAGAACAAGCCACAAGGAGAAACGAGAACCCTCTCAAGACCGTCTCAACTACCAACTCTTTGAACCCGTTTTGGCATTCCCAGGTTTGAAACTTCTTCCTTTTAGTGGTCTTCTCTTCTATCGGTCTAAATAGCTAACCCAACTAGAGCAGTCTTTTAAGATTCAATCTTTCTGACTTACTCAATTCTGTCCCAGGAAATCTCTATTCTAAGAGAAGGTTGACTATATCACCTTCTAGTAGGAGGTTGACCATGTTGGTAGCTTCTTTATTATGGTCTTGATTAGTAACTAGTTTAAAGGTTTTGAGTTTTTTTTTGTTTTTTTGGCTAAAAAACTGTTGGATTGAAAGTAAGTTATTTTTGATAAAATAGCATGTATGTTACTTTTTTAAAGTTGTTTATTTTTTCTTTCTCAAATTGGATAATAATAGTTTATTATAATGATTATGCATAGCTGACATTGGTAATAAACAAGTTATTGGTAATAAATAAATTATTAAGTAGTTATTTTATTATCTTTTCAAATGTGTAGGAGACTTGAATAAAGTGTCTTAGATATTAATATTTTTTATTTGATTTTTTAATTTTGTTTGAATTGTTTATTTATTTATTTATTTATTTTTGCAGAACAATAAATTTGGTGTTTTTGACTAAAAAAAGGCTAAAAAGGCAGTGAGGCCTGCACAAACAGATTTTTTGTAGCTAATTCTTGCAAATTGATGTGGCATTCTTTCTTTTTTATTCAAAGTAGATTAAATAATGTTAGTGGCACATTATTTTGAACAAGTTTCTTGCATAAGTACTAGGAATAATGTGGCTAAAGACATTTGTACTAGTTTTTTTTTCTTAAGATAGCTTATACCTTTTAATATTTAATTTTAAATTTTATTTTTTCATGATCGCTCATGCACTCCCATCAACTTTTTTTTATATGAATTGTTTTTTGAAAAATAAAATTTAAAATGAAGTATTAAAATGCGTGAGCGATAAAAAAATAGTGAAAGTGTCTTTAAGCACGAGTTATTCATAGTAAAAAAAAGAATAGAAAGAATCTTAATCTCAATTAACTTCGATATTAGTAAAAAGAAAAAAATTATTAAGCAAAATAACAAAATTCTAAGAGTACCGAGAAAATTTTAAATACTACCATCGAAAAAAAAAACATATTTTGCTGTGATTACACAACTACACAAATTATTTTTTTTTAACTTGAAATGCATGAACTACTTTTCTAATACAAATGCAATCGAATCCATTGATTGCTTCAAGCTCTATCTATCGTTAAATTACTATATAAAAATCACATCAAGTTTGTTAACTTGTCAATTATTTAATAATTAATTAATTAGTCAGTTTCAAGATACTTAACTAAAAATACAACTTTATTAGTTTGTTAATTTGTAAAGGTGAAAAAAATAGTAAAACTCACGCGACATTTTCTCAGATACGCCATGTGTCGACTGTCAAAACCATACCACCCTAACTACTCACTTAAACTCCCGCGCCGTATGGGATGCACTATTCCTAATTAGTACAGTGACGGATCAGGGGGCTTTAAAATGCATTTAGACCTTTCTCAAATCTGCAAGATGATGCGATTTTTTCCAGAGCTGGCTAATAAGAGATTGATTATAATATTCCTAATCAGATCTCTTACACTGGCCACAGAAGGATAGGCCCTATTCACCGTGGATTGGTCCTCTAATGGACCTGGTCCTTATCTCCAACACTCATCAATGGTTCCGTATTCTTAATCAGTGTGTCTCGAATATTACAATGAGGAAGAATACATGCAAAGGCACACTTTACCCTTTTTATGCGCGTCTCAATGCACCCCGATGAGCATGCTGGGAGAGGAAAATTTATTTTCAAGCCAACGTTTCAGTGGCCATGCCATTACAGCTAATGGGGTGGCTATTTGACTTCTCTAGGGAGGCGGCGTGGCTATGGTTTTTAAGAGAAAGTTGACGCCGGCCTTTTTCCTACCCCTTTTTGTCGCGTATCAATCATCGTGTAATAGTCATAAAGTGATCTCGACCGTTGATACTTAGGGCGCCTTTATTGTATTTCAAACAGTTGCAAAAAAATATTACTTTCACCTTTGATGTACTTAGAAAAAAGAGAACTTCTCTGAGTTTTCCCTTTGACGGTCAACAGAGCATGAAGCACCTTCATCGCAATTTCTCATCTCAAATTCGATTAATCCACTATTCCTCCCCCTTTTAGTCCCATTGTCGTTTGGTCTTCATAGTGGAATTGTACTCGTAGCAAGTCATTTCGTATTTTTCCCTTTTCTTTCAGTTCGATTAGGGTTCTAAGTTTTCAAGTTTGTTTTTGTCATTTAAGAAATTGTTTACATTTCGTTGTGGCCTGCAAAAACCTTATGTTTGGTGGCATGAGACAAATCATCTTGTCAAATGACTCTGATAAAGAGATGGAATCCTCTTTGTTAGTGATCAAAGAGAAATATCTCGTTGATCCTCCCGCTACTAAGAATTCATCTTCCACATCCACCTCCACACCAATAACTGATTATATCCTGCGAGCCAGTCTTCCTTTACAAGTTGACCTGCCTTGCCTTCTTCATTTGAACACCGTAAAGCCTCAAACCAAAGTTCCTCTCTTTACTCTTAAGGATAAGAGCTAAAAAATAGAGGTCCCTCAAGAAAACTTGGTTAAGTAATAGCCTACTGTCGTGAACCTACTCTTCTTCACCCTTTGAAAGGGAAAGAATTAGCCTCTTTGGAGGCCTCAGTATCTGATCACGCCCATCAGGAAGCTCTCGTCCGACGCCTTTATCTCAACCTAGGCCATTTCCATGTACCCTTCACATCCAATGGTGCTTCTTCCTCGGTTGACTCATTTAAACTGGGGCATTTTTTGCTTTAGTTCTAGATCCCGAGTCTTGTTCTTCTAAGTGCTCCTGCTCAAGACGAATAGGCGTGGTTTGACCTTATTGATGAGGTTTTTTTCTTTGAAAGTGCCTTTCAGAGAGGAATTTGAATCCATCTACCACGACTTGTGAGGGAACTCTTCAAATTGTTGAAGCTTTCATTAGGTTAGGTGGTCCCCAATGCGTGAAAAGATTCTTGTCGGATGCATGGTTCTTTAGGTAGCTTGTAGCGATCAAAGATTTTTTCTAACCATTCAGAAGTTTCAATGGTGCTACGAGTTGGTGGAGCTCTTCTTGGGTTTTATCAACTTCCAAGCTTATGATCGACATGGACTCATATCGACATGGACTCATCACCAGTCTGCCCCAAGCCAACAAAGGCTAGAAGGATCTTTTTTTTTTTGTCTCTAGAGATGGTTGGGAATTCCAACCGTGGGAAACTTTAGATGAATCAACACCCAGGATCTAGAGAGTGCAGTCTAACTTGAAAAAAGGATGGTCAGTGCCACACTTTTCAAGTTTTTTCCTTTTCTCTCGTTTCACTATAACTTTTTTACATAAGGGTTGCAGTAAAAGGTCTTATTTTGTCTTTTGTAGGGTCTTTTTTTTGGTCGCAGGAGGAGCCTTGATATCTCTAGGGAAGAGGAGGAGAGGATACAACTCGTTCAATCTTTCGAAGATAGAAGGTGGTCCACCCTGGTCACTCCAAAGAGTTTGAGTATCTCTTTAGTCGTGAACCTTCATTTTTTGCATTGTCATTATTTCTCAGCGTTGAGCTCGTAGAGGTCTCCAAGAGGGGAGGTGAAATATTTTAATTCTATTAGTTCTTTCCTTACATTCTCTAATGAGCTTGTTGACCTTATGGATGTTTTTCATTGCATGAATGGTTAGCTGAGTAGATAAAGAAGCCTTGATAAAGAAGAAGGAGAAAATAGTTGCTCACGATGTTGCAGGAGCGGTGCTCCAATTTAGGCATTAACCCAAAGGCCTAAAGTCATGACTCATCATAAGAAAGACTTTGATGTTTCTACCTTCAAAGAGTACATCCTAAAAGACTTTGATGTTTTTACCTTCAAAGAGTATATCCTAAGGATCACCCCCTCCAAAAAGCCTAGCAAAAAAAGGGTAAAAACCTTTCTTAAGAGAAGTCCTAGCCCAGATATGAAAGAGATCTGGCTAACAAAGCCCTCAACCCTAAATCATGCTAAGGGAAAAGAGGTAGTCCCCTCCTCTTTTCCCTCACTTGACTAACCCCAAGAGACTCATGCGCTCTTTGTCTTCACTGACGAGGACATAGACTTGAAAATGATCGAGAGTTTCATTCCTCTATCTGACCTGGAGGCTATGAACTCGCTGACTTGCAACTGAACTAGCACTTCCACTAAGAAATGGAAAAGGTAAATTCCTATCCCATCTTTCATGCATCGCTTGTGGTGTCGTTATTTCTATGTCAATTGATTGAATTAGTTATGCTTGTTTCACGTGGCTTTTAAACACGTGGTTGTGGGTTTGATAACATAGACAGCGCCAATTGATGGTGCGATTTTCTGGATTGTCCTTCGAGAATCCAATTTCTCACCAAAATCACTAAAACGAAACTGTTAAGATGCGCACCGGTGTGATACCAGTGAAATCCCCCAAACAGTCAAGGCAGTTATGTAATTAAGTGAGAGCCAAGCAACTAAAGAGAGAAAAATATATAGAAGATGACACTTGAATTCTCTATCATGCCATTTGTTTAAATGTTAGACCACGTGGCATATGCGCCATGTGCTGACCGTTAGTACCGTATCACATTAACTACTCACTAAAACTCATGTGTTGTATGGGGCACACGATATTCATTCTTCGGACCTTAATTGAATAGGGGGGCTCTAAAAAGCATCTGGACTTTTCTCAGATTTACAAGACGACACGACTTTTCTTAGATATGCCATATGTCGACCGTTAAGACCGTACCATCCTAAATACTCACTAAAACTCATGCATCGTATGAGGCACTCTATTCTTGATTAGGATCGTGACTCACTAGAGGGCTCTAAAAAGCATCTAGGCCTTTCTTAGATCTGCAAGACAATGTGACTTTTCTTAAATATGTCATGTGCCTGCCACCCTAACTACTCACCAAAACTAATGCTAGAGGTGTAAATTTGGCTCGCGATCTGAGGCCCGCCACTATATGGGCCTGGCTCGGCCCACTCGAGGCCCGAGCCCAAGTACTACTAATGCAGGCTTGAGCCGCCTCCTTCAAGCTCGTGGACCGACCTATTAGACCCGCTCATTTGGCCCGAATATTAACATATATTAATATTAATATATAATAAGTAAACTATAAATTAATAAACTTATATAAACTTATAATAAATATAAATTTATAAACTAATAAACTATATACTTATAATAAACTATAAACTTAACTAATTAATAAACTAATAAACTATAAACTAATAGAATATACTTGTAAAGTGTAAAATATAATGTTTATGTAATTGATAAAATTTAAATTTTGAATAATAAAATTTATATTGCATTTAATTATTTAAAGTATTCAAGCTTATTGCATTTATTAATAAATCAATAATAAACTAATAAAATTATAATAATATAAACTTTAAACTTATAAATTAATAAAATATAAACTTATAATAAAATAGTAAACTAATAAACTAATAAAGTATAAACTTATATAATAAACTAATATTAGTATAAACTATAAACTAATCAACTAATAAACTTATAAAAATTAATAAACTTATCATAAATAATAAACTATAAATTTAATAATTTATAAATTATAAACTTATAATAAACTAATAAACTTATAATAATATAAATTATAAAAACTAATAAATTTACAATAAATAATAAACTAATTTATAAATTAATAAATTATAAACTTGTAAACTAATATAAAATATGAACTAATAAACTTATAAACTAATAAAACATAAACTTATAAACTAATAAAATATAAACTAATACAATAACTAAAACAAAAAAAAAACAAAAAAAAAATAGAAAAACCCGCCTAAGGCTCACCCAAAGGCCCGAGGTCGATGCCTAAGCTCGAGCCCTATACTCCTGGGCCTAAGCTGGCCATTTCCCAAAAAAGCCCAACCCGAATTTTTCGCAGGAGCTCACCAGGTTAGGATTAAGCTTGACCCGCTTGAGTCACGATACCGGACCAAAATTATACCCCTATCACGATCAGACCGGACCAAAATTATACCCCTATCACGCGCTGTATGGAGCATATGCTATTTTTTATCAAGACTGTGAATAACCAGAAGGCTCTAAAAAGCATATGGACTTCTCAAATCTGCAAGGCAATGCTACTTTTCCCTAAGGTGGCTGATAACATTATTCCTGAACAGATCTCTTACACTAGCCACGGAAGGATATGCCTTATTCACTGTGGATTAGGCCTCTAATAGACCCAAGCCTGATTTTCAACCCCCTATTATGCTTGAAATCATATTTACATTTTTTAACCATAATATATAAATTTCTAATCTTAGCTACACAAAATACATGATCTCACTCTCTCTCTCCCTCCCTTCCTCCCTCCCTCCCTCCATAAAAGTTAGAATTTTCATTTTGGAAGGAGGCTTTGACAATGATCCATGTCTATTCTTTTTCTCCCTCTTCTTAGTTCTATTTTCTTTTATTTTTGTGTGTGATTTGTATTTTATTTTATCCTCATGTGTGTATTTTTTCTCTTTTCATTATCTGTTCTTCACCACTCTATATTTCTTAAGTAGTTTTGTTTAGATTTAAACGTCTACTAGATCGGCACAAGTAATATGGCCCCAGTAATGCCAAAACGAAGGCTAGAAGATCACATGAGGCCTTTAGTAAGTCTTTGTATGAGATTTGAGTGTAGACTGTTGAAGGGGGATGGGCACAAAATCGGATCCACTGGGTCGTGGCCTAAGCATGACGGGCTCAATAACAAAATGATGGGTCGGCCCATCCAGGAGGACGGCCCTTGGTCGATCTGATTACCACCAGCGATATGTTTGTTCTTGGCAATGCGATTTGACCAAGGAGGTACATTATTTAATACGACGTGATCGTAGCAGAAGACCGTTTAATGCGATTAGACCGAACCTTTCTCACTCATCGAGTTAGCTGTAGCATCGAGAGAAGCATTTATTATCGAGAGCTCAACCCAAAGAATAGACCGAGATAAGAATGTTTATGGTGATGTGATTGCGGTTGATCAGCCACCATCGCTAACCCAGCGGCGGGCGTGGCATAGCCATATTGCGGGGCTGCGTGTCAGACAAGGTCATCATGAGGAATCAAGAGAGAGAGAGAGAGAGAGAGATGACATCTTCTACTATAAAAAAGGGGGGAGACTAAAAGGCTAGAGGTATGCACTATCTAATTTTTTCTATCTTAAACACTCTCTAATTTTATCATCGAAGTAGCTTCCGGTGAGTCGTTGCCGACTAGTTCACGTTTGCCCACTCTTGTAGGTGTCACTCTGTTGACGGGTTCAATTGGGTTGGGTTTAACCCATTAAACAAATATAATGTACGGGGCACCCCCATACATCGACTCATTCAAGGCGGGGAACATCGTCGGGTGCCTTACGAGTGGGCTCGATCTGCCCCAAGATATAACCTATTACATCGGCTTATCCTTGCCAGCCCTTTTTGATCGAGTCTAACAGCTCGACGTCGGGGTAAGTCTTTATTCTTACATCTTTCTTTCTTCTTGCATTCCTTCGCTTGCTTGGTGTCTGATCTTTCTTCTCTCTTTTCCTTTTTTTTAATATCCATGTAGCAACTTCAGGTAATGACCGTTCTGCATGACCGCTACACTGAGCTATAGAGGGAGACCAAGAAACTTGGCAAGGCGCTCACCCACTCGGTCAAGCATGCAAAAGGTTTAGAGGCCGACCTTACTCGAAATACCTCTGCCTTTCAAGGGTTGGAGGCTCGACAGAAAACCTCTGAAGAAGAGGAGAAAAATACAAATAACGAGATGAAGAGGACGAAGAAGGAGGTGACCATGGTGATTGCTGCTAGCGCCGAGCTCTGGAGCTTGCTAACATTTGCCGAGGCTGAGACAGAGACGCAAAAGAAGATCGCAGCCTATCTGGAGGCTGCCATGGCCTAACGAGACGATCAACTCTGGTAATAGAGTTGGGATAAGTGTGGCGGCCACCTTGCCAAGGAGGTTCTCGGCATCAAGGCCGAACTCCTCGCCCTTGGATACAAACAGAGCTTGGAATGGGCTAGCATTCCAAAAGGTTGAACTCAAGAAGCCACAGGACAGGGGCAGGAGCCTCAGTCTCTCTCCCCGTCATGGGGGTGACCTCGGCGGTTGGAGTTCCATCACTATGAACTAGGCGGTGACGCTGTTGAGGGCTTACCTCCGGTGGAGATGAAGAACGCGGCCTAATGGTGCCTCTAGTCACTGCTAGGATCTGAACAATGGCCGATGTAGGCACGAGAGAAGGTGGCAGTATTAGCAGAGCTAGATCCCTTTACGGTGGCAGTGGAGGTGCCGAGATCCTCACGGCGAAAGTCGCTGATGTGCTTACAACGTTTCGGCCAAGAATAGCCACCCTCAGGTCAAAAGTCCTCCGCCTAAGCATTTCTTCCTTTTTTGGTTGTGGCGGGTTGAGAGTTCCATTTGAGGTGGGGACAGGGATCTTGTTGTCAAACTTTCCTATGGCGTATCACCCGTCGGTAGCTCGGCACGTAGTCTAGGAGATCGAGTGCCAAACGAATATCTTTAATGTTAAGGCAATACTGCCCCTCGGTAAATGAGGCTTGCCTTTTCTTTTGTTTAGCTAAGGAGGCTTCTGTAAGGGAAATCCAGAAGACAAGTAAGTAACGACAATAAACATAAAAGGGAAAGGGGAAACAACAACATGAATAAAGAAGAACAATAGCCGAACCGACCTAGACTCCCTAGGACCCTCGGAATTGAACGACCAGCAAGTCCAGCGTGGTTAGGTTGGAACTCAAAATCTCCTTTCACGAGGATATAATCATCATTGTGCTTGTCCAAGTCAGGGAGGTCGTGCACCATCTGTTGGGCGACGCTTCTTTGTCGGAGATAATAAATCCAATCGTTGCAAGCGATGGTGTAATTGTGAAATATCTCGAGAACAACGAGATTCAAACCGTACCGGCGATTGATCTCGGCCACCCCCATCACTATCCTAATGAAGTTAATGGAGACTTCGTGAGGTGTGAGACGACAAGTGGCTAACATATCCCTTAAGAGGGGGTTAATAGGGAAATGAACCCGGGCCTCCAGAATGGAAGCAATAGAAAACCCTACCTCATTTCCCTTAGAATGAAAGAAAACCTGGGGATGTCTAGATCACAATAATGAAGCGTGACCGACAAAGGGATACGGTACCTATCTCTAAAGGCAGCTACAAGCGAAGGGGTATCTACCTCTTTCACAAACTTCCATTTTTTTGCCATGGATTGAAAAAAAAGAGGGGGATTTTTATTGGAAGGGAAAAAGAAAATGGAAGAAAGCTTTCTACCAAGACTTTTTAATCGAGTGAAAGGAGTGACCACGGACCGGGTGAATAAAAACTTAGAATCCTAAATCCCAGAGAGACGCAGAAAGAAAATGAAGAGAAGAGAATGCAAAAAAGGATCAAAACCAGAAACTTACTGAACTACGAGGACGTAGACGATGATATGAGTCTCAGCCCACGGCGGCGATGAGTTTCATTGGAAGAATCTTGTGGCAATGATGTTGGTGCTACGGAGGTGTTGAGGCAAGAAGCTTTTGGGAGGAAGGGGATGAAGAAGAAGTTTTGAAAAACTCGAAGGGTGCAGAAGAAGAAGAAAGAAGGGCCAAATGCCCTATTTATAGGCAATTTTTTTCTTCAAAAACCAGGTGCCAAGCACCAACAGTCATCTCGGGCAGGTGAAGCGACGCCTGTCCATCATTGGGAAGGCGCGAGGTGCCCCCGTACGGACCAATTAGGATTCGATGTGTGGCAAGATGAGGATAGCATTTAAATTATTGGGCGGCGTTGTAATAAAGGCCTGAGAGGGGGTGAGGTAAGAGCGGCGGAGCGAATCAACTCCTCTCCTGCCGAGCAGAAGGAGAGCTGAGGGGCAAATGAAGAGGGACGGGCTCAAAATCGGATCCATTGGGTCGTGGCCCAAGCATGACGGGTCTAATAACGAAATGACGGGTCGGTCCACTCAGAAGGACGACCCTTGCCGATTGATCACCACCAATGATATGTTTGGGTTTGGTTTGAAATATCGCATTTAATGCGATTTGACTAAGGAGATACAACATTAAATACGACGTGACCATAGCAAAAGTGCGATTAAAACAAACCTTTTTCACTCATCGAGTGAGCTGTAGCATCGGGAGAAGCATTTATTTCTGGGTGCTCAGTCCAAAGGACGAGCCGAGATAAGAATATTTATGGTGACGTGACAGGGGTTAATCAGCCACCGCCGCTAACGCAGTGGCGGACTTGGCAAAGCCGTTTTGCAGGATTGCGTGTCAGACAAGGTTATTATAAGGAATGAAGAGAGAGATGGCATCCTTCACTATAAAAGGGAAGGATTAAAAGGTTAGAGGTAAGCACTATCTAATTCTACAAGCAAAAACTCTGTTAATTCATATTCTTATAAGTTTTTTTCTCTCTTAAACACTCTCTAACTTTATCATCGGAGTGGCTTTCGACGAGTCGCCGCCGGCTAGCTCACGTTTACTCATTTTTGTAGGTGTCGCTCTGTTAACGGGTTCAATCGAGTTGAGTTCAACCAATCAAACAAATATAATTTATGAGACACTCCCGTACAACTACGATGTCATTTTAGTTGGTCATGTGAGAAAAATGGTGATTTGTTGCTCATTGTGACAAATTTTTATCTTTTATTTGTCAAGTTTCTTTTAGTATATTTTAACAGTGTCTTTTTACGTGTAAATTTGTCTTTTGTATGTGAATATTTTATTTTTTTTATATGTGAAATTTTTTTCATCTTGCATAGAGGGATTTTTTTAAATAAATATCATATCACATTTAACACATTTATTCAATTAATTTTGTATAAAATTTATAATACATTTAAATCTCCTAAAACCACACTCATACTCGTAGTTATGGTAGCTTTACTCATATCAAAAAGTTTGACTTGGATTTTATGAGCGTGCAATAAAGCTCTCCAGCTGTCAATTTCGTCCTACTCGCATGGTACAAACTACGAACGGACTACAAATATCTCCTTTCTCCTCCAAATAAGTTATTCTATACCACGTTAGCATATAATTTGTGTTCACCTATATATCTTTTCAATATAGAGTTATATTGATATGTTACATGTCATCTCTTAATATATAATTATTTTTAAAATTATAAATATATACTATATATATTAAGTACAGTCCATATGTCAACATGGCATTCCAATAGGAATGATTTCTAATGAAAGATTATTAATTTCTTAAAATTATAAATATATACCGTTATATGTATTGATTAAGTAAATCACATGACATTTCAACAGTAAAATTATTTTTTAAAATTACAATTTACAAGTATATATTGTATATATGTATTAATTGAATATACTATATCAACATGCTGATATAACATTTCAACCGGAAATAATTTATAATAAAAAATTATTTTTTAAAATTATAAATGCATATCGTTATGTGTTAATTGTGCATATTACATGACGTCCCAACATGAAATAATATATAATGTAAAATTATTTTTTAAAATCATAAATATATATTATTAAATATATATTAATTAAACACACCACGTCAATATTAAAAAATATGACAAATTATTAAATACTTATAGAATACCACGTAAGCAATCATATGTAGTGTTTTTGTCAAATAAAAATATTCAATACATATTAAATAAATTATTATTTTATAAATTAATTTATTTAAAATAATTTTTACTATATTATTAAATAATAGCACTACCAAAATAATACAGCCTATCCGAAACTGTTGGATAATTAATAAAAAAAAAGACGTCCCAGCACGGAATCAGTTCTCCGCCAGGGGATATACCTTTTGTCTCAACTAAACAACACATTTTTAGTAGCAAGCGGCCGAGTCAACCTTGTGAGAGAGCTCTCCAATACTTCCGGCAGTTAAAATGGCCGACTCCGTCCACGAGCCCTTACGGAGCTACGACGCCGACGATGAACAACCGGAGGATGCTGCCGTCGCCGATACTATAACTGGAACTCCTCGCATCGCGTCTCTCGATGTGTTCCGCGGCCTCTCCGTCTTCGTAAAGATCTTCTCTCTAAACTTCGCTAACTTCCATTTCGATCTCGCATTGTTTGCCTTTCGAATATTCTTGATTTCTTCGGTTCTTGCGATCGTTTCCAGATGTTATGTCGTTGTAGTTTTTGTTTATTTCTTTTTCTTTCTTTTTTGTTTTTGCATTTGTCTGCGATCAAGAAGTGTTCGGTGATCATTGTTGTCAAATCGAAATACAAATAGTGTATCGTTCTTTTTTTTTTTTTTTTACGAATCGTAAGATGTTGAGAAGGTGATTAGCCCTGTTCGACTGCCAGGAAACTGAAGAGGAAAAGCAAACGAAAGGAATGATTTTGGATAATGATAAGTTCTTTTTTCTTTATATATATTCTTTTTGAAAAGAAAGCTTCGTATTGCTTTTTCTCGGCAACCAAGCAGAATAGTCTAGCCCTGTTCAGCCGAAACTAAAGAGAAAAAGCAAACGAAAGGAATGATTTTGCATATCGATAAGGTATTTATTTAAAAATTATTTTTGAAAAATGAAGGAGGTCGGATATTAATCATGCACAGATGGATTCCACGTAAAGCATAGTACAGTATCACCGGAGCAGGACGTGCTATTCATGAGTAGGACGTGCTATTCCTAAGCAGGACGTGCTAGGATTGAGCAGGACATACACCTGAGCAGGACATGCTAGGTCGGAGTGTTGGAATTTTGTGAATTTATTGGCCATTGAATTCCAGAATTCAATAGCAAAATTCAATTGTAATTGAATTGGCCATTCAATTGGCAATTGAATCCTGAAAATCAATACTATTCATGGTTATTGATTCTCCTGTAACTCCCTCCATGAGGGAAGGTCTATACATGCTGTCATCCCATTCAGATTTCAAAAAAAAAGACAGAAAAACAGACATAGCAAAGGTTACAGGGAAGACAGTAGATGCGAGAAAGGAGAGATACAACTCAGATTATATTGCAAACTGTAAGAGAGAGAAAGACAGACGGAGTACGTTCGTAGCCG
>JAOTRH010000024.1:21399052-21451264 GCA_034768845.1 Heliamphora exappendiculata
TGTGTGTGTGTGTGCGCGTGCGCGCGCATGCGTTAAGTAATGATTTTACATTAGAAGTAGCGATTATTGCTATTAGAGCCCTCACATTAAAAGAATGCATAATGCGCATGTATTAGATGATATATTACATTAGCATACTAACGTGATTGGATGACACACTATATTATTATACTAACATGACATTTCCTAGTTATAAAATAATTTCTTTCCACCAACTGATAAACGTTTTTTTACATCTTTAAATAAAAATACTATTGATAGGTAAAAAATATTTGAAGTTAATTATTTAATATAATTTTACTTACGTCAAGTGAATTTTTATTATATAGGTCAAACCTATTTAAGATAAAATATATCTCTTAATTACTTCTCTTGTTTAAAGAGAATACTATTTGATTTTAATTATTTATTTATTATAAGTCTTTATTTTGATCAAGGTAAAAATGGTGATTTAAATTTGTGTAAATAATTTTAGAGGCTGTAGTTATATAATGACATAAGCTGCCTACGTACCTAATGACGGGGTTCAAGTCAAATATAATTCATATAGTTAAGATATATTTATTTTAATTTTAAATTTACGATTGAATAAGTATAAAACTCATTTGATTTTAGAATTTGATTTAATTTTATTTATAATGGGTAGATGATTTATTATTTTAAACTTTAAATATTTATTTAGATGAACTTTTGAGTTAACGAACTTTATGACTACACCCGTTGCGAAAGTTGCCTACGTATCTAAGTTGAGATTAGTTATGGACTATAATCAATTAAACGTAGTTTAAAAGCATAAATTTATTTATTTATTTATTTATTTATTTTGATGAACTTAGAGATTCACTTAATAATTTAAATTTTAAAAATTATAACATCACTGTAAAAAGAGCACATTTCAACTAAATTGGCACCTACTCCCTTACTATTCATATATCAATTTCAAATTTTATTTTTATTTTAGTTTTGTGACTGTACTCATTTGAATGAATTATATACGTATCTAAATCGTGATTAGTTCTGGATCAGAATCAAGTTAGTGTAGTTTTGAGAAAATTCATTTTATTTATTTTTTGGGTAAATTACATAGATCTCCCCTAAGATTTCTAACAATAATAGATACTATCCTATGATTTTTGAAATGATACTAATATTCTCTCTAGTTTAATTTTTGCATCAAAAACGTTCAACCATCAATTTTCTGTTAAGTTTTAACGAAAAAAGTTGATTTTATATAATTTAAACTTTTATCTCCATTTTGCCCTCTCTCTCTCTCTCTCTCTCTCATGGCTGGTGAGTATTAAGTTAGGTTTAGGAAGAAAAAAAAAAGGAAAAATGGTGAAGAAGAAGAAGAACAGGTGCTGACACCCTCCACCGGCGACGCCAATGCCGGTGCCACCTCCCTCTGACGACGAAGACCAACCACCGCCAGACTCTCTTTCTCGTCTCCCTCTCTCGGTCTCTCCCTATCTTTCTCATCTCCCTCTCACAGTCAATATATATATATATATATCTCCTCCAAGGCTGTGTACGCCGGAGTGTCACAGGCAGTGTGGAGGGCAGATGCGAGTTGCTGAAAGTAGTGGCAAGTGGTGGGTTCCCGGAGGCGGCCACCGCAGCGGGAGAGTTGGGCGGAGAGCTCGCCGCCCTTGGCGAGCTCCATGACGAGGTAGATCTTGGTTTTCGTCGCCATGACTTCATAGATCTTGAGGATGTTTGGGTGGTTGCTGAGGCGGCGTATGGCGCGAACTTTTCGGAGGAGAGTATATATATATATATATATATTGAGAGAGGGAGATGAGAAAGATAAGGAGAGATTGAGAGAGGAAGATGAGAAAGAGAGTCTGGCAGTGGCCAGTCTTCGTCGCCGGAGGAAGGTAGCGCTGGCGTTGGCATCGCTGGTGGAGGGTGTTGGTGCATGTTCTTCTTCATCACCCCTTTTCTCTTTTTTCCCCCTTCCTAAACCGAACGTAATACTCAGCAGCCATGAGAGAGAGAGAGAGGGCAAAAATAGAGATATAAGTTTAAATTATACAAAATTAATATTTTTTTGTTAAAGCTTAACAGAGATTTGACGGTTTGACATTTTTTATGCAGAAATTAAACTAAAGAAGAAGTTAGTGTTGTTTCAGAAACCATATGGGGTGTATCTATTTTTGTCAAAAAGCTCAGGAAATGTCAATATAATTTACCCTAATTTTTTTTATCATAAGCAAGATACAAAATAAAATTAATCAGAAATTCTATCCTTGGATACTAAATCACATATGTGGTTGGGCATATCATTTGACCAGAATTTGCATCATTCCAACAAGAGCGTCAATCGAGATAGAGCATGAGCTACTGCATATTCTTATCGCTTAATATGAGAGCAAGTGAAGGTAGGAGGGGAACGGGTGAGTTCACGACCCTCGTCAAATGAAAATATATTTATTTATTTGTTTTGATTTTGAATTTATTGAGTATAGAATTTATTTAATTTTTGAATGCATCACATTTGAATGGATTACAAAATGTTATATCTATACTTGAGTGAAATCACAAAGTATTGTGACTACACTGATTTCGGTGGATTCGCATTTGAAATCTAAGTAAGTGAAAATTTGGAGTTTTACTTAATTTATGATTATATTCATTTAAATAAGTTGACTATATATCTTAACCGAGCGCAAGGTTGAGTTATAATTAAGTTAACTAATTTAAATGATTCACTTTTTAATTTATTTAAGTGAGAATTTGATTTTTATTTTATTTTTTATTATATTTATTTAAATATGTTGGCTACATATCTGAACCGAAACTGAGTGCAAGACCGAACTAAAATAAAGTCAACCAATTTAAGTAAATTTATATTTTTAATTTATTTATAAAATTTAAAATTTATGATTAGAACACATACTTAATTTGGTTTAATTATAACATTTAAAATTTACTTAATTTGTGACTTTATTTCTAAACCAGACGCAAGGTGAGGTTAGAATTAAGTTAATAAATTTATGCAAATTTATATATTTAATTTATTAAGTTAAAAATTTAAATTTCACTTAATTTGTGACTGTTCACTTGAATTGTGCGCAAGGCTAGGTTAGAATTGAAACAACTAATTTAACTGGATTCGTATTTTCTTTAATTTATTTAAGTAAAAACTTTGATTTCACTTAATTTGTAGTTGTGCCTATTTAAATATATTGTCTACGTTTTTAAATTAGGCACAGGACTGGATCGAAATCAAGTCAACTGTAATTTTATAATAGAACTTAAATTTTTAATTTTAATTTTGACAAATTAATTTGCCCACCGCAATTTAAATATCACGATAACAATTATATTTGTAATAGCATTGAAAAAGACAAAATTTAAATTAATTTTATCCTTCAAGACTAATCGACAAAACACATATCAAATTTTATTTTAATACCATTTTTGGAAAGTACAAAACTGTTTATAATTTTTATAGGCTATTGAGGCATATTTAGAGAGTATAAAACTATTCATTTATTTTTAAGTTGACTAAAGAGACATTTTATTAGGAAAGCCAAAGGCTGTCTATATTTTAGTTTGGGTAAAAACTAATTTTTGGAGAATACATAGGCTGCCTGAATTTTAAGTGTACTAAAAGCCATTAGTAGAGAACTCGAATGGGCTGTCCAAATTTTGAATGGACTAAAAGTCAATTTTTGAGAGCACATAGGCTATTCGAATTTTAAATAGGCTAAAAAATAAATTTTTGGAGAGAGTGATGGTTGTCTAAAATTTTAAGTGGGCCAATTTTGGGAGATCGCGTAAGCTATCTGAATTTTAAGTAGACTAAAAGCTATTTTTTTAAAAGTAAAAAGACTATCTGAATTTTAAATAGGCTAAAAACTATTTTTTTGAAAGACCTTAATGAAATGTCCATTTGAAGGACCCGACAGGCTCTTCGTAATTTAAATGGCTTTAAAGCTATTAATTTTATCTATTTATTTATTTATTTAAAAATTAATTGGATCCATTTCAAAGGAAGTATACCCAAATCATTTTTTAAAATATAAGCGGCAGAAAATAGACTTAAAACATTTGTTTTAGACCTTAATGAACAGATACAGAGCGAGCAATATAAGATATTTTGACAAAAATATTTTTTTGTTCAAGTTTTAGAATCCAAAAAACAAAATTTATTTTGAGAAAAAAAAGAAAAGAAAGAGAGATGGAGAGAGAAAGAGACTGTTATGGTCCTTATGGACCCTTATTGCTTTCTCGGCAAACTGATCTTTCCTCTCGTCATCTTCTTTTTTTTTTAATCTGCTGAGAAGGAAAACTGCTCTATTCCGTATTGATCTCACCCTCTCTGAATGCCTTTTTCCTTATTCTTTGAGAACTGCTCTCCTTTACTTCAACTGCTCTTCGGCAAAAAAAATAAAATAAAAATATAACCCACTTTTTCCTCCTTCTCGATGTGAATGTTTTGGAATTTATAGAGGAAACAACTAGGGCTGTTTAAAAAATTGTTGAAATTGTTAAATTGATTCGGACCGATTCAAAGTGTATGATTTGAATTGATTTTTTTTTTGTAAACAATTTGATTTCGGTTCTAAATAATTAGAAATTATTCCTTATAGTTCGGTTTTTTGGCTAAACTTAAAAAAATCGTATGAAATCAAATCGATCGGTCATTTATTAATAATATTTATATCATGTATCATATATATATATATATAATTTAAAATTCCATTTATTTTATTTACTTCTTTTTTTTTTCTTTTTTTTTTTCTTATACCATCATAATATTATATAGTTCATAAACTATTGGTAAAAGATGAAAAATTAATAAAATATAATTCATAATTTATAAAAATAAAAATCTCTCTTTGTAAGAATATGAAATAAGTGATAAAAAAATGTAAGATAAAAAAACATAAACAAAAAAATAAAAATTTAATTAAAAAAATAAAACAAATAAATGTATAATTTTTTAAAACATAAAATAGGCAGTAAATACTTACTCTTAGAACTGTAATTCTAAACTGGAACCGAACCATTATTTATTAGTTCAGTTCGGTTCGATTCAATGGTACATATAGTTCAATTATGATTTTTAAACTCTTGGATCCATTCAAAACGATTTAATTCTTAATATAACTCAAAATTAAATTAAATCAGACCATAAATACCTCCAGAAACAATAGTCATAAGTAAATGAAGGTATAAAAAAAGCCCGCGGCCCGTTATTGTGCGGGCCTAGCCCGAGTCCGTAACCTCCAACATCGGGCCTAGACCTTCCCTTAAGCTCGTAGGCCGGCCCTGCCGAACCTAAGGCTCAAAAGCTCGAGCCCGTCTACTCAGCTTGCCCAAAGTCTGCATTTATTATTTGTTTTTAAAAAAATTATATATTTTTTCTATAAATAACTCTTACTCTCTCTAATTTTATAAATTTATATAATATAAACTAATAAGTCATAAACTTATACTAAATAATTAGCGAGTCAGTTAATAATAATATATTATAAATTTCTAATAATATCAACTATGATAAATTAATTTAATAACTAATAAACTAGTCACTTTACTATAAATATAATAAGTTTATAATAAAATAATGTATTATATTATAAATTAGAAACTAATAAGTTTACTATAAACGAATAAGTTTATAATTTATAATTTAATAACTAATAAAATAATAAATTTATATTTAAATAGTATAATAAATTAGTAATTAGTTTATAATTTAACTTAAAAATTTATTATTATAATTTTAATACATTAGTTTGTAATATATATACTAATAAATTATTAGTTATAACCTTAGATAACATAATAAATTTTAAATTTATAATTTTTAAGTTAATATATTAATTACTACTAATAAAGTAGAAAACTAATATTATATTATAAATTTATAAACTAGATAATTATAAAAGTAATAAAAATACAAATTAAACAAAAAAAATCAAAAAATTAAGGCCCCCCAAAGCTTGTCCAAAAGCCTGACTCGAGTTCGAGCCCAGTACCCTAAAGCTTAGACTAACTGTCGAAAAATAAATTCAACTTCATCCAACCAAAAAATTTGATAAAAACCTAAAAAAACCCGAACCAAACTTAATCCACCCAACCTATGACTGGACCTGCCAAAATTACTTAATATTAAGTGGACAATGGGAATTTGAAAACTCCCCACTTTCCTGTGTACGTGGTTTACCACGACATCATCTTGCCCCCACTTTCGTTGAAGTTAGAGAGAAATGTGAAAGAAATAGGGAAACATGGGTATGCCTAATTTGCGGGCCTCTTTTTTAACCATTTTCCCTTTTTTATTTCACAACTTCTCATATTTTGTTATTAATTTTTTTATTGTATATTAAGCATATATTTAGACTAACTTTTTTATAAGTTTTTTAATTTTTTGAATTTTTTTTAATAAAAAATAAATCAACTGAAACTAAATAAGTAGACTTTTAAGCAAAAAAACCTCTCAAAGAAATTAATTCAAACATAGGCTAAATATATATGCAACAAATTTGAATTGAAAACAGTAAAATTAAACTAAATGTAATATATATATATATATATATATATAAATAAGAATAACTGATATGTGATAGAAAATGTACGATTTTGTTGTCCTAAAACTGTAATTATTTTTTTACGCGAAAATTTTGATAATCAATGTACAATTTCAAGATTCAACTCAAATCACGATCAAGCCTCTTAATTCTCACGCATACTAAAAGAAATATAAATCTGTTTATAATCGAAATTGTTCAAAAATAATATATAAAAAAAAACCAGAGAGGGAGAGAAATTCGTTCACTTCTAAATTAGTCAAAACTAAAATCAGAAGTATCCTTAAAAAACTAACATGTGCCTTTTGAAGAAGGCATAAACCAAATGTCACACCTTTTAGCTTATTAACCATTGGATAAACGGTTGGAAAAGCTTATGGACCATTGGACAGAGGTTGGAAAGGCTTAAGAACAATTGGGAAGTTTTAAAATTAAAAAAAATAAAAACAACAATCTCCCATAATTTCAAAACTTCAACAAAACAAATCAAAACAACAAGAATAAATAAATAAATATATCTATACATAAATAAAAAATAGAAAAAAGTATTGGACAGCTATTATACTGTGCAATAGGTGTAGGTGTCTTTTAAACTTGAACATCACTTAGTGTTAACTGTCTTCATCTAAAGAGTCATAGTAAACTATGTCTTGAATTAGATCATTTGTGTCATGTCCTGACCCTAGAAATGGACTGTGACTGGTCAGTGAGTCATCGCCCATCCGAGGCTCTTTAAACCGAACAATTTAGAGATTCTCATCTCCTTTAAATAACACCCATAAATTATTCTATATACGAAAACGTCTCAATACAAAATATAACACATAGTTAACTATATAAAATCATTCAAAATACATCCTATAAGCTCACAACTCGAGCTATAAAAATAATTATTTAGCAATCCAATTATACATATCAAACACAAGTAGTAGATTTATATCTCAAAAACTAGGATTACACCCAAAGGTAGGCAAAAACAAAAGTTAGCTCATCAGTACCTGCAAAATAAATTTAAACCACGTTATAAGCATAAAACTCGTATGAGTCTTCAGCTACTAAATTACAAATTTACCATGGATTCATGCATTTTATAAAATAATTTATTTAAATTTTATTTTTTAATTTTCAGGCATCAACTGTAACTATCAAAATGTCTATGTATCAATCACATAGAAAATACATTTGCATATGCATATAACATGATATTGTTCAACGGATCAAACGCCAGCATCTAAAGGAATGAGCCCTTAAAATCATAAATGAACATGATCATCCCGTTGTTATCTTACCATGATCCCACCTTTATCACTACTTTATCACTGTATATGAAACCCGCAGTGGTCAGAAACACCATTCGAACCAATAATTATGCCGCAATATAACAAAATAATATTTTTTTAATGATATCCATGATAAGTCAAAAATTACCATTTTCACAATTCATTTAGATTTTTCAAATAATAGATAGAAATTCACAAAAACATATCAAATAATTTAATATCTAAAACTCACCAAAACAAGTGTATGTGCAAACTGTCATAGACTCTTTAACATTGATGATCAATCCAAGCCTATCATAGTACATAACAATAAAACTATATATTACCCATCATGCATAAATAATAAAAGAATTGCATCTAATTACTATTTTTGCTATAATATTCTTATTTTTATTTATTATTATTATTATTAAACACCCACACCTATATATACCTTATATTTAAATATATTCTCAAAATAATTAATTTTATTAAATATATATAACAACTTTTATTTATTTATTTTTTTCTTCTTTCCCAGGACGGGTGCCCTCTCCCTCCCACCCCAACTGCACCAGCAACCTTAATTTTTTTTCTTCCAAAACGTACCAGCATCCCTTCCCCATCTAACCTACTACTGTCTACATATACACACACATATATAGTTAACTAATATATATATTGTTGGCGTGAGCCGCAAATTGGAGGAGAAATCCCCCAATTATGGGTCAAACCATAATTACGGTCAAATCATAGTGTATTATTATATAATCTCCTACTTTTGTAAAGAAAAGTATACATACATATACTGTTTGACTTGGTACCAAAGCGGGATTGGTGAAATCCCCTCCTTACCGATTTGATCCTTACCTGTTCGATTCAAATCCTAGCCCCTGTCCACCTCTCCACCGACGACGCCGAACCTAGACCTCGACGCCGCCCTCCGACGCCGACGTCGCCATCTTCCTCCGCGGCAAGCCGACCACCATCTTCGCCATCCAACCAGGCGCGATCTATCACCCAGTGCCGCCTGCTCACTGTTCCAGCACTGCCCCAGCGCCCTTCTCTCCTCCGCGCAACCACCTCCATACCGGCGCGTCGCTCTGATGACCTTTATAGCCACTGAAAAGCCTCCTCTTTTCATCGGTGGCACCCACCCCGTTCCCTCCTGTTTTTCCCTTGACGAACAAGTCCCCTTCCTCTAGTTTTAATCAGAACCATTCCCCGCTCATTCCTTTTTTTTTTACCCGAACCGAACCTGGTTCCGAACCGAATCTGGTTCAGAACCGAACCTGGCTCCAAATCGCATCTAGCTCCCAACCGAACCTATTCCCAAAACTAACTTGATTTTGAACCTAATATGCTTCCGAACCGAACCTAATCCCGAACGAAACCTGATCCAGAACCGAACCTATTCCCCAACTTGATTTTATCCCGAACCGCTCATTGACAAGGAAAAAGGGCAACCAAAGAAGCCATAGTGAATCCGACTGATGATGGTACTTCCACAGACTCTATCCTTGAAGATTTGACATCAAGAATGACGACAGTGTTGACCAACAATCAAACCCACCAACCGACTTATGATACTTTCGCTGCACAAATCGGCATTAAGTTGGATGGCACCAACTATGCCCTCTGGTCCCAAGTTGTTGAGATTTATATCTCGGGCAAAGACAAATTGGGATATATCAATAGTGACTTCCCGCAACCTGAACCTACAGATTCGACTTTCCGAAGATGGCGAATTGAGAATGCAATTGTCAAAGGGTGGCTGATCAACTCTATGGACTCGTCCCTAATCAACAATTTCATTTGCTTCCCCACTGCAAAAATGGGATTCTATTGCTACCACGTATTTTGATAGAACCGATACTTTACAAGTTTATGATCTAAAAAGACAGGTGACTAGAACGAGGCAAGCCGGGGGACCCATTGAAAAATATTACAATGATCTTCAAGGCTTGTAGAGAGAAATTAATTTTTGGCGTCCTAACCTGATGACCTGGGCTACTGATGTACAAAAATATAATGCAATCCTACAAAAAGATAGAGTCTATATCTTTCTTGACGTATTGGATGATCGATTGGACAAGATTCGAAGTGATGTGTTGCAGATACGACCTTTTCCTACAGTAGAACAGGCTTATGCTCATATTCGTCGGGAGGAGATTCGGCAGGTAGTGATGCTTACTAGTACCGACACGACTGGAGCTGTAATGGCATCAAAAGGACTCAAGATCGGACAGCAACAACCACCCTCACTTCAGCTATCTAGAAATGGCTCTACCTCTACAGGTGGTGGGAAACCGAAGTCCAAGGCCAAGGTTTACTCGAACGGCGAGGGTTGCACTCATTGTGGGAACATGAAACATACCCGTGAAACCTGCTTCAAGTTGCATGGGTACCCAGACTGGTGGAATGAGTACAAGGCCCACAAAAGTCATGATGCAGTCTCTCATGAAGGACCTAGTCGGGTTGCTCTGGTAACTGCAGTACCTCAATTATCTCTTGTCTCACAGATAGACTCTTCGAGTGATGTGACCTCTCTCACTGATCAAGGTAACCTTGGGTACGCTCTACTTAACTCTAACCGGAATAATTACACTAGCTGGATAACTGACTCAGGGGCCACAGATCATGCGACGTTTAGTTCGGATGACTTTATTGAAGTTACCCATCCAAGGCGAACTGATATTGCGAATGCCAATGGAGTTACATATCCAGTTATAGGAGCTGGAACTGTTGTCCCATCACCATCTATTTCTTTATCTAATACTTTATTGGTTCCTTCTCTCTCCAATAAATTGATGTATGTGGGACAAGTAACCGAGAAACTAAATTGTGTTGCACTAATGTATCATACTTTTTACCTTCTTCAGGATATTCTCACCAAGAAAATCATTAGGCGTGGTACTAAAAGGGGTGGGTTATACTACATGGATGATTTCAGTTCTGGCTGAGCTCATCATACACACCACACGGGGAGTAAGGAGAAATAGATTTGGCTATGGCATGGACGTTTGGGGCATCCGTCATTCAGCTATATGAAATACTTGTTTCCAGATTTATTTTCCAAATTACCTGACACTGGCTTTAAATGTGGCACTTGCATTTTAGCCAAAAGTCATCGAGTTTCTTATCCCTCAAGTTCAAATAAAAGTGACACTCTTTTTGCCTTAATACATTCTAATGTTTGGGGCCCTTCTCCAATTACTACTTCTTCTAGCATTCGTTGGTTTTTGGCATTCATTGATGATTGCACTCAGATGACTTGGCTGTACCTATTAAAACATAAGGATGATGTGTTCAGTGTGTTTCAATCATTCTACAAGATGATTCAAACTTAATTTTCAGCAAAAATTAAGATGCTTCGATCGGATAATGGTGGTAAATATGTCAATAAGGAGTTTCAGAATTACTTTAAGTCCCATGGTCTTCTACATGAAACGCCGTGTGCTGAAGCACCCCAACAAAATGGAGTTGCCGAAAGGAAGAATCGCCTTATCTTGGAAACAGCTCGTGCCCTATTGCTTGGGGCACATGTGCCGAGTAGTTACTGGAATGATGCTATTGCCACTGCCGTGTATCTGTTGAATCGTATGCCTTCAAAGGTGCTGGCGTATAAGACCCCATTGCAAGTTCTTTCTGAGTATGTCTCATTGCCTACTATTTTGCTTCTCCCACCTCGAATCTTTGGCTGTGTTGCCTTCATCCATCTCCAAAAGAATCAATGAACCAAGCGTGATTTGTGTGCCATGCGTTTATTTTTTTGGGATATGCTACACACCAAAAGGGATATCGTTGCTATCACCCGGCCATAAAGCGCACCTATGTCACTATGGATGTCACTTTTTTAGAATTTGAGCCTTTCTTCCTCTCCTCGGTATCCAATTCACCCCTTCAGGGGGAGACTCGAGATGAAGAGCTGAATTGGCAGCTTTGGCCATTTTTTGAAGACAACCACCCTGTAAAAATGGGAGATGACAATGAGGCTACGGTTAGTGAAGAAAAAAGAAATAAATTCATATAGTATTCAGGAAGCTGAACCCCACTTCTCAGTACCTGAACGCCCTCCTTCTTCTCCTGAGAATATTCATGAGGTAAGCTCCCCTATCACACCTACTAATTGTTTGGATAACTCTGTTGGTTATATTTTACCTTTCAGACAAAACCGTGGCAAGCCACCACATCGGTACTCTTCGAATTCTGAGGAAAGAAGATCAAGGTACCCGATTGCCAACTATATGTCAACTCAAAGATTATCAGAATCGCTCAAGGGTTTTGTGCATAAGCTGTCCGAACACCACGTTCCCAGCAAAGTAGAAGAAGCCTTGTTAGATCCCAAGTGGTCTCAAGCCATAAAAACGAAAATGGAGGCTCTGGAAAATAGTAAAACATGAACTCTTGTTTCATTACCGAAAGGAAAGAAGACTGTGGGGTGCAAATGGATTTTCTCCATTAAACACAAGGCAGATGGATCTATTGAACGGTACAAGGCGAGACTTGTGGCAAAGGGATACACACAAACATATGGTATAGACTACCAAGAAACCTTCTCACCTGTGGTAAAGCTGAACACGGTCAGAGTCTTATTATCCCTGGCAGCAAATTTGAACTGGTCGTTGCATCAGTTTGACGTAAAGAATGCATTCCTTCATGGCGATCTGGAGGAAGAAGTCTACATGGATATCCCACAAGGATACACGGCATCTTCAAAAACTAGAGTGGCGTGTAAACTACAAAGGGCATTGTACGAACTAAAACAATCGCCCCGCGCATGGTTTGGTCGGTTCAGCTTGGCTATGAGAAAGTATGGCTTTACCCAAAGAAACTCAGATCATACATTATTCTTGAAGCACCGAATGGGGAAGGTAACGGCTCTAATCATATATGTAGATGACATGATTATTACAGGAGACGACAAAGAAGAGATCTCTAGACTTCAAGAGCAGCTGGCAACTGAATTTGAAATGAAGAACCTCGGAGGACTCAAATATTTTCTGAGAATTGAGGTAGCTAGATCAAAACAGGGTATATTTCTTTCTCAAAGAAAATATGTGTTAGATTTGTTGTCTGGAGTGGGATTGCTAGATTGCAAGCCAGCTGATACTCCAATTGTTCAGAATCATAAACTTGGAGAATGTTCAGATCACGTGCCAATAAATAAAGAGAGATATCAAAGATTAGTAGGTAAGCTAATCTATTTTTCTCACACTCGCCCAGATATAGCCTATGATGTACGTGTAGTAAGCTAATTTATGCATTGTCCCAATGAAAATCATATGGATGCAGTAAATCGAATTCTTCGCTACCTAAAGTCCTCTCCTTAAAAAGGGCTTATGTTCTCAAAAAACAATCATCTCGACATTGAAGGTTATACGGATGCAGATTGGGCAGGGAATATCTCTGATAGGAAATTCACATCAGGCTACTTCACTTTCATAGAAGGAAATCTCATCACATGGAGAAGTAAGAAGCAAAAGGTGGTGGCATTATCCAGTGCTAAAGCTGAGTTCAGAGGAATGGCCAAGGGACTTTATGAGCTTCTCTGGCTTAAAAGATTGCTAACCAAGATTGGTCTTGCTCCTAGTTCCGAAATGAACTTATTTTGTGATAACAAAGCAGCCATTGATATTGCGCATTATCCAGTTCAACATGATTGTACTAAACATGTTGAAGTGGATAGGCACTTCATCAAACAGAATCTCGAAACAAAGATAATTCGATTTCCATTTGTTAGATCTAAGGACCAACTAGCAGACATTCTTACAAAGATTGTTTCCAGCAAAGCCTTCTACAACTCAATTGACAAGTTGCGCATGAGAGATATATATGCATCAACTTGAGGGGAAGTGTTGGCGTGAACTGTAAATTAGAGAGAGAATCCCCTCAATTATGGGTCAAACCATAATCACGGTCATAATTTTGTATATAGCCTAATATAGCTCTACGTGTATTGTTATATAATCTCCTACCTTTGTAAAGAAAAGTATACATACATAAACTGTTTGACTTATATACACGTACATATATATAAAATTTCGATATATATATATATATATATATATGTTTTTTTTAAACTTTAGATTCAATTTTTCGGTAACTTGGTTGTCGTGAGCGGCAACTAGTGGCATGGCAACCGGCGGCGACGACGCAAGAGGTGGCTAGCAGAGAAGTGAAGTGGCGCGGTGGTGTGTGGGGGTAGCGTGGCCATGGAAAAACAAGTAGGAGGGATGAGGAGGAGCTTATTGGTGGCGACGCGGTGGTGCGCGTGGTGGTCGTTAATGGCTTCTTTTTTCTCTCTCTTTCTCTCTCTATAATGTTTCTTTCTACTGTTTATCCAGCAAATAGAGGAAAAAAAGGGGGGGTAAATTATGCTGATCTCTTCTGAAATTTTGATCAAATACAGTTAATTTTATTTTTTTAGAAAAATTACATTGACACCTCTTAACAGTTAGCGCCGTTAACGAAATTAATGAAAAAATAATTTTACCCTCCAAGCATTAAGTCTGGTTAGGATTAGAAAAAAAAATGAGAAAAAAAAAGCAGCGTCATGCCATTCGCCGTGCCACCGCCGGGCCAGTCGCTGCCGTTTAGGACCGCCGCCACCATCGGCAAAAAAGAAGAAGCCGCACGGCAAAACCCCTCAAATAATCCCATCTCTCCCTCTCTCTCTCGGTGCGGCGCCCGTTCTTCCTCTTCTTTTCTTTTTTTTGAGCTATTACACTCACAATTAATTGTAAAATATAAATTATTTTTCAATCGATAACGTTCACTACCTTTTGACGACCTAACGCTGCTAGTGAACGGTTTCAATCGCCGATAAATTACTCTAGCGAATTCAAATAGAAGAATTATTATTTTATAAACTTTATAAAAAAAAAAGAGAAACAAATTTGATGCCCTGCATTTGAGGGGCAAAATAGGAACAAACTTAACGACCCAAATGGAACCCTAACAGCGTTAATTGTCAATAAGTGTCAGTGTAACAATATTTTAGCCTTTAAAGGGTGCTAGTATAATTTTTTTAAAAAGATGAGATTAATTCTGTTTGACCAAAGCCTCATAATATGTCAGCGTAATTTACCCCAAAAAAAAAGAAAGATAAAAGAAGTAAAAGAAAAGAAAGGAAAGATGGAAGTGTGTAGAACATTGAAGCTAATTTTTTTTTTCATTTTGCCTCGTTTTTCTGAATTGTATTTATTTACTTTATTCATTTACCTTAATTATATTTATTTATGTTATTTTACTTATTTATTATTTATTATTATTTTATTATTGTTATTGTTTTACAAAATTTTTAAGAATTATTTTAAATTTTTAGATAATAAATTTAAATTAGTAATTCAAGTTATTACATTCTCTCCACCTTAAAAAGTTTGGTCCTCCAAACTTACATGAACTTTTTCGTGGTCTTCCACCTTAAAAGCGACAATTAATCAAAAAATAAAAAATTAGTAAACAGTTAAATTTATAGACCATTTACTGATTTTCATCAAATATAATATTTTTTAACGAGTAAGGTCTATTTTTATAAAACTTTTGCAGCGATAGATCATTTATTGATGCGTGTAAGTTTTTTTGGAATATAAATACCTTAGAATCAAACACTATGATATTGTGATTAAACTTGTGGAGAGAAAACTTTTGATCGTCATCAAAATCATAAGAATTTTTCTTAATCGATAATTCATACATACATACATACATACATACATACGTACATACATATATACGTGTGTATATATATATAAACAAATTTATTCTGGACATAAACAGATAAATTTATTTATTTATTTTTAAAATATGTATAAAGAATACAGATAAATTTATCTATCTTTTATTAAAAGTGCGTATAAAAAATACAGATAAATTTATCTGTCATATAAAAAAATATATAAAAAACACAAATAAATTTATCTGTTTGCATTATCTGTGTTGATATGCAAATAGATAAATTTATCTATTTGCATATTAAATAGATGAATATCAAACAGATAAATTTATCTGTTTGTTGAGTATTTTTAGGTGAAATCACGCAATTGTATCTTGTGCGTTAAAATTTTTGATTGTAAACTTTTTGCGTTAAAATTTATTTTTTAAAATATTTAATTAAAATTTTTCTATATAAAATTACCACATAATACTGTAAAAATACTGAATAATTATTCTTTTTTAGATGCCTAGGTTGATAAGCTTAAAGTGGGGCATGGACAAATTAACAGCATGCTGTTTAGATCACCCACCATGAGTTCAAAAGGAGCTTTAAAGTTGAGTGGGAGCTTTTTGTGCATATCAAATTCAAGTATGGGTGAATCTACTGCATCAGCTTTATTGTACATGTAATAATAAGTTCATAACAGCTTTATGCCTTTTTGGCTCATCCACAATTGTGGTTGTGAGTGTTGGCCCCTCAAATTAATTAGCCAGTCCTCCAAAATTTTGGAGAGCAAGGGTCTGTTTTGGTTTATAATGGAGTGTTTGGTTGAAAACTTAAAAATAGATTTTTTACTTTTTAGCTTTATTTGCTAAAAAGTCAAATGGACCTGATTGGTTATTAAATTTTTTGGTTTTTTAGTCCAAAAAGAAGGTAAAACGATAACATATTTCTCTTGGTAAACAAATAAAATATTAAAAAATTTAAAAATTAAATCAAAATATTAATTTTTTAGACATTCTGTTCAAACTCGCATTCCATTCAAAAAAAAAACAATACAGTTACTTGATAACTTATTTATTACATTACTAATTATATATAATTATGATGCTAAATTTTATAAAAAGACAATAATATCATCAAATTTAAACAAACAAACAAAAACCTAACTTCTCATACAACTATTTAACTTTAAAAAATTGGCATCAACTCTAATTTACCAAACTAAGACTTTTAATCCAAATAATTTTTTTTTAACTAAAAAAATAAGTTTTAAGCTAATTATCAATTCGAGCCAATATCTTACTTTTTATCTATTAAATTTTTGTCTTGCGACAGATTGCTCGAGCGGTCTAAAGTCCGTTCGAACGAACTCCTCTGGACTAAAATGCCCAAAAATACGAAACACTATCCTAACAATCTCCATTTTGGCTCGAATTTCTGAACCATCTTAAATAACTATTAACTGCCTCGCCCTGCACTACTTTCACGAATATGAATGCTTCACCATCGCTAATCATCAATCTAAATGAACTTGAACTCTTTCTCGATTGCTTCTCTCTTCTCTGATATACTACTCTTATCGATCTAATCAAACTGCATATACTGGAGATCTAAGCCATCACTGTTAAATTTTGCTTGTGTGGTAGTGATAACTCCACCTACCACCACATTCTCTACCAGTCTGTAGAGACCTCTAACATGATATTTTGTATATTTATTTCGATCGAGTGATTAAGCCAATAATCAGAAGTTTTAATAACACTTGTTGACATTTTTAGGCATAAATTTTTAAAAAATTAAGATCAACTAATTTAGGTAATCAAACGAAATCCCAAGTAGGCTTTAATCTATAATAGCAAAAGAATAAAAACAAGAACAACCAACAATACAAGAACGTACGTGATTTGGTTGGCTTTCTACCTTAACAAGAGAAAAAATAATCAATCACCTGTATGCAAATATAGATTATAAGATTCACTTTCAACCTCACAATGTGTATAGCTTCAAACTGAATCTCTCACCGTCTCGCTACACTCTTTGATCTATAAATCTGAGTCTCATTCTGTGTATTAGACGTTATCAGGTTTTCACAAAATTAAACTCTTTATATAGGACTCAAAAAGAGGTTAAACCCCTAACTCATGCAACCCTAACCGACTTTGCAAAATTTTTGTCCCTCGACGAACCGCTCGAGTAGTATATGGTCAGCTCAAGAAGACTCTCCTAGACTGAATTGCCTAGAAATACGAGACACAACCCCAACAATCTTTACCTTAGTTCGAATTTTTTAACCATCTTTAAGATTTTCTAACTGCCTCTTCCTGCACCACTTTCACGAGTATGAATGCTCCACTCTCTATGATCATCATTCTAAATAAACTTGGACTCTACCTCGATTGGTTGTTCTATTATCTGATATACTGCTCTTGTCTATCTAATCAAGCAGTATATACTAGAGATTTGAGTCGTGCTGCTAGATTCCAGAAGTTTATTTAGAACTCTATCTACCACCACATTCTCTATCGGTATGTAGAGATCTCTAATATAATATTTTGCATCTTTATTGCAATTAAGCGATTAAGCCAATAACCAGACGTTTTGATACCACTTGTTGTAATTTTTAGGCACAAATTTTTAAAAGATCAAGATCAACTGATTTTGACAATCAAAAAGAATCGTATATAGACTTCAATCTATAATAGCAAAATAAAATAACAAGAATAATCAAGAACACAAGAATGTATGTGGTTCGATTTATTGCCTACCTCCATATGAGAAGAAAACAATCAATTGGCTATATGTAAATATGAATTACAAGATTAACTCTTAACCTTACAATGTGTATAGCTTCAAACTGAGCCTCTCACTATCTCTCTACATTGTCTGATCTCTAAATTTGAGCCTCACTATGTGTATTAGACGTTCTCGAAATTTTGCAACATAAAACCCTTATATAGGACTCAAAAATAGGTTAAAACCCTAACCCACGCAGCCCTAGCCAACTTTGTAAAATCTCTGTAACACAGCGAACTACTCGAGCTGTCACACCCCTTTATCTAGAGATCGAACACAAAAGAGTATTTATACTACTCAAACTGAAATTATTTATCTAGCAAGTAACTGTGCATGCTTCGAATACGCTATCGGTGTATACTTTTTAAAACAAACCTTCATACTTCTTTTTTACCAAAAGATTAAAACAAAAGTCCTAATTAACAACGATTTCGAGATTATGAACCTGACAACTGTGATGAACTAACTCTAACCGTCCCTGCGATCTGCAGCCACAAAGGTTATAACATAGTGCATTTAGTATTATAATGAATAAAATAGGAAATAGTCATTTTATTTAGGGATGCAAAATATCATATTTTTCACTAAAGATGTAAAATACAACATTTACTTTTCACAACATCTCATAAATTATAAAAACTTTCTCATGCTTTGCTAAAGTATCATTTAGGCTCATCAGTCACAATTAATTGAATTCACTGTATTATAAATCATAAGTAAACTTTCTGGCATAGCTGCCACAATTCAAAATAATCGTGTTTCATTCATAACATATACCCAACAGTGACCAAGTAGTCGTCCACCTCACGACCGGGAGTTCTGACGGTACCGTAACCTCAATTCTCAATGCACGGATAGCAACGTGATCGAAATAAGGGCTACTCTCTATCAAGCACGAGTGGTATGTGCTGTCCGGAACTTAGCCCGCAACGCCTTTAAGGCAAAAACTCCCGCTCAACGGAAAATCTCCCCCATAGGGAGAACCAACACCCTTAATTGGGTAATCTCCCATAACGGGATATAAAAGGGCCGAAAACTCTTGTAACTTAGCACTTTGAAACAATATCTCACAATGTTGATATCATTTGTCATAACATTTATATCACAAACACATGCTTTTCAAAAGGTACAGATAGCATATTTAGAAACATCATGGCATTTGAATAAGATATCATGCTATCATAATTTTTCATGCTTCAAAACATGAATATAAAGTAGATTTAAAGCATAATTCATGCATTTTTATTCAGAGTAATACTTAAGCACTTTCACCTTGACTTAAGAGTAGTAAAATTATTTTTTCGTCCTTGATCCCACTTCCTAATTCTTTGATGATAAAATCTCGGGGCCTAGTAAGAAATCATACCTATACGTAAGTGTGGAATACTAATTTCTGTACGTAACTTAGCTAAATATTTTATTTACTTAGTCAACTTCTTAAAATTTTAAGTTGTTAATTAAATACACAACAGTTATAGAAATACATAAAATTTAACTTAAAATCTTATTTAGATTTTCTTGTTAATCACTAGTAAATTCTTTTAATTATTTTAAAATATTGTATTAAAATCTAAGTACAAATATATTATTTGCTTGCTTACTTTAATTAAAATTGTATTATGTAGCTCGCGGAATATGAAAATACTTTAAAATTGTATTTTTTTATACTTTTTATTACTTTCAAAATTTAAAAAAAAATCATAAAAATAAATAAATAATTAAACAATAAGCTAACTAAAATATTTAAACTAAACAAACAAACCCAAGCAACAGTGTCCATCTTCAACCTCTAGGTGTTTTTTCTTCTATATATATTATTATTATTATTATTATTATTTTCATTACTTCTCTCTAGTAATCAAATAACTTAACTTTCAAGTTTCTCTAAATAAAAAAAATTAATTAGTCTAATTAGCAAGGGTACACACTCAAATGATGGGATCATATTTTTAACAAGTTAGAAATAAATTCAAAAAATAATTTGTTAATAAAATTTATTAAACAAAAAATATTTTGATTTGAATTCTCTGAAATACTGTACCAATGATCGGAGCCGTTTATTAGCGGTATTAACCTGTTAAAAAGGTAATAAACGTTGATGATCGGCAGATAATAGCGTGCACAGTAGTGACAATGAGCGTACAGATTATGAAAATTAAGTTCATTAAAGGTGGTGGTAGCTGCGGCTGTTTGCAGCGGCTTTAAACAGTTCCTGGGGTGTCGACGGCGGTCTGGAGGTGGTAGTGGTGGTCTCCAGTGGTGGCTGTGGTGGCGTCATGGTGGCTATGGTGGAGAAAAGAGAAACGGGAGAGAGAGAGAATTTACCGAGAGAGAAAAAAAAAAGAGAAACGGTGGTGCTGGCGGCTAACGGTGGCGGGGGATTCGCCGGTGCCGATGACGGCCATGGTCGGCGGTGACAGGTGACGGCGGTGGTGTGCTCCGGCGGCGTCTAGCTGATCGGTGGTGGCGTTGCGCGGTTGTTTCCTCCCTGTGTGTATATATGTATATAATATATGTATTATAAGACACAAGTACATGTTTTGTAAGAAAGAGTGTGTACATTTTGTGCCAGGTGGCAGAATAAAATAAAATACATAAATTAAATTCATAGATAGCATGAGATTAAGGCAAAAGTAGGTTAACATTAATCAACGACGCTGTGTTGTTAAAATAAATTTGTTTTTACTATAATTGTTATAATGTTATAAATGTTTATTTTTCAAAATGTATTTTAAGAAAAAATACTGTAATCAGTGAGTCTCATGGACTGAATAATATTTTGTACTATCTATATATAAACATATTCATGACAATTTAAAATAATAAATAAAAAAAATATATACTGAATGAATATGTGCTGTTAAAAGACACAACTCTATAATGATAACTATTTAATTACTATTTTCAACTAATTTTTTATTCACATTAAAAATAATTTTAAATTATTTTTAAAACATATTTTAAATATTGGTTTGAGAAATATGACTTGAGTGAGTAACAAGGAACTAGCAGAAAAAGTGGCAACACGTTTACCAATCACAATATACAGTTTTAGCCATAAAATAATTTTTAATTGGAGGCTTTTGGAATAAAGCTCGTGATAAAGATAAAATATAGTATTTAGTCCATTAAAAGAATTTTAACTCATAAATTTCAACTCAATTTTTAATTTGTTAATTCTCATTTCGTTATACTCAAAGTATTATTCACGTTTACAATTTAAAAGCTTTTTAAATTTTTACTAGTATCTATATATTGTTCTTAGATTTGATTGTTTTGATTTTAATTTTTTATTTTTTTTTGTTCTATAAATAAAGAAAAACATTATTGGAAGAAAATATTTTTAAAAATAAGGTTTCTAATTATTTTTCGTGATTTTAATACCTACATTTGTAATTTATATAATTTTAAATTTATAAATAATATATTTATGATATCACAATTTGATTATAATTGGAAGTCATCTTGTCGACTTTTGGAGACCACCTTTGATGATAATTTTTGAAATTCAGTAACTACTGACACGACGACTTTCAACAATTAGTTTTGGCTATTAGATTTTCGACGATCACTTCTGGCGACTTTTAACAAACATTACATTAAAGATTATTTTAAATGTTTAAATATAAAAAAGTAAACATTTGTTTGTGATGATGGTGATAACAAATAGGGGCAATGGGTAAATATAATACGATTTTATGAATGGAGATAGTTATCCCTATTCGAATCCATTTAATAGTACAAGTTATATATCGTGTGGTTAATGGCAGAGCAAATAATGAAATTTACCTATTTCTTGAGTCGCCAAAAAGTCAATTGGAGTACCATCAGAAGTCATTGGAATCAATCACTAAAAAATTGTCAAAAAGCTATTTGACAACAAGTTATGCAGTCGTTGTCAAATTGCAACTGGTTCAAAAATTGAATCGAAGACTCAAAATTTATATGTAACAAAGAGATAAGACTTAATGAAATATTAATTTTAAATTGAGACTTACCTCCACACAAATATTCTAAATGGAGCCTATACCAGAATATCCCTAACTTTAATATTAGTTCAGCCTAAAAATTATAGAACGTCATTTCTAAACTATCTTTTCATTAATTTAATAGAATAAGAATTCAGTTGGGAAAAAAAAGTGAGTTTTGAATAAAATTATAACATAATTTTTAGCTAATTTTGAAGTTAATTATCTTTGTATTGAATTAATCTTTTTTTATGATTCTAATTTTTAATTAGTTTATCTCCATAAGTAGAGTAATTATAAATTTTTTGACATTTAAAACCATTAATTGGTGAATGAGAAACTCACTCTAAAAATGTGTCATTGATGTTGACCAAATAATGGTAACTAAGTTTTATCTCACATTACTTGAGAGAGAAAATGGTGAGTGTCCAAGTAGGTATAAATAAATTTTTAATCCTACATTAGTTGGGAGAAATTTGGATGAGTGGCTTATATAAGCTAAGTTGAGCCCAAGAGGTGTGCCTCTTAGGGGTACCCAGGTTTGCGAACGGGGAAGGACCTACCCAACGGTGGGTTCGACCCAAACTCCACACGCATTCGCCGCCGCCACCGCCACCCGCCAGTCTGATCGACCAGCCAGTCAAGCCAAGCCGGGTCGGGTTCGGGTCCGGGTCCGGGGGGTGTGGGCTGTGGGGTCGGAACAACACTTATCTTTTTTGCAGAAATTTTATTTAATTAACATTTCGAATTTAAAATTTAATTTTTTAAAATTTTAAATTTTGTCCGTTACCGTTATTACCGAACCGTTGGCAGTTCGAGACCGATGGGTCATTTTTTGCTTCGCGCCTGTTAGAGCAGGGCAAACTAGTATGCACCTGTTCTGAACCGGTGTCGTGTCGGTTCGGCTTAAATCGAACCGTCACCAACAGCGCCTATTTAAAGGCTGCTGCAGATCCGGTTTGAACACTCAATTTTTCCATCCTCGTTCCTCTTCGATACTGAACCTCTGTTGCATTCCTGCATCATTACATTTCGAGTTCCCGAGAAAGTTCAAGCACAGTCGCGTTCGTTGGTATGCAGATTGTTGTGCTTTCTCTCCACATGGGGATCGTTTTATCCTGGAGACAGACATTCGGTCAATCGCAAGTACCGTGGCGAGGACGTAATTTGTCTTAAGAAGACATCGTTCAACGCTGGACTCGGTCCCAAGTAATTTTGAAATTGTTCTGTATGACTATTTCATCTTCAGAATTATTATTTTTCCTCCCACAGCAAGCATACTGTTCTTCCTTTTTGTTTCATTTCGTACTTTCTGTTTCTGCTTCAGACTAATTATTTCTGTTCCTGTTTATCAAAAGGATTTTCTAAAACAGTGTTTATTTTCATTCTGAATTTCTGTCCTCAATTTACAATATAAAACAGTGTTATATTTCTCGTTCTATAGCATATTTTTGTTTCTGTTTTCAATTTTTTTCTCAAATAGTGTATTATTTTATATTTCTTAATCTGTTTATTATAATTTTATATCTGTTGTATTATTCTATAACTAAAAATAGATTATTATAATTTTGTTTCAATTCTGAAATTAATTTCAGATAGCTGAAATTTTTTTTACTGCTTTTTCGTGCTGTTCGAATTTTATTAAAACAAATTAAGTTTATTTTCATACATAGATTCTGGAATTGCTTATTGTTTTAAAGTTTTATAAACTTGATTATTGTAGTTTTTAAATTACTGTAAACTTATTATTGGATTCTGTTTCAGTGTTAATTCGACTTTTGTAGTTATGGCAACCGAAATCAAAAACAGAATGGACCCTACCCTTGTTGCTTCTGCCCCTGTGATGGCTTCTGTTTCAGCCTCGATTTCAGCATCTGTTTCGATCTCGATTCCGGCTACGGTTCTTGTGAACCATGGGAAGAAATCGAAAAAGTTCAATGGGATAATTTTAAGAGGTGGGAGTAAAAGATGCTATTTTATTTCACGACGCTGAATCTGGTGCGGTTCCTCCAAGAGGATGCTCCTTCGTTGTCTGAGAACGATGGTGACCAACAGATTGTGGCTGCAGTCGACGCATGGCAGCATGCTGACTTTTGTGTCGCAACTACATCTTGAACTGTTTGGACAACACATTGTATAATGTATATAGTCCATTGAAGACAGCAAAGTAATTGTGAAATTCTCTTGACAAGAAGTACAAGACAAAAGATGCTAGGATGAAGAAATTTATCGTCGGTAGATTCCTCGAGTTTCTTATGGTGGATTCGAAGACCGTCATCAGCAAGGTCCAAGAGCTAAAACTAATTTTGCATGAGATTCATGTCATGGGCATGACACTGAGTGAGTCCTTCCAAGTGGCTGCAATTATTGAAAAGCTGCCACCGTCCTGGAGGGATTTCAAGAACTATCTGAAGCACAAGCGCAAGAAAATAAAGTTTGAAGACCTAATTGTTAGGCTCATGATTGAGGGGGATAACTGCATCGCCGAGAAGAAAGGGTCACAGGGATTCCAATTCAAGACGAAGGCCAATGTGGTGGAACAAGCCTAGAAAGGAAAGAAGTGGAAGAATCACAACCATAAGGCCAAGGGTGGTGATTCTAAAAAATTCAAGGGAAGGTGCTTCGTGTGCAACAAGCCAGGCCATCGGGCGAGAGACTATTGTAGCTGCAAAGACTAGGGAAATGCCTTGAAGTGGCAGAAGCATTCCCAGGCCAACGTTACTAAAATAGAGAATCTCCCATTCGATGTATCTGAGATGAACCTGACAGCAATGGTATCCGAGGTCAACATGGTTGAATCCAACACAAGAGAGTGGTGAGTGGATACCGGTGCAACCCGACATGTGTGTACAGACTAGAAAATGTTCACCACATATCAAGCAGTGACAAGTGGAGAACAACTATTCATGGAAAACTATTCTACTGCAAAGGTGAAAAGACAAGGAAAGATTGTGCTGAAGATGACCTCAGGCAATGAGCTGACGTTCAACAATGTCCTGCATGTGCCAAAAATTTAAAAGAATCTAGTGTCATGATCTTTGTTGAGTAAAAATGGATTCAAGCTGGTCTTTGTATCTGACAAGTTTGTACTTATTAAAGAGTGAATATTTGTTGAAAAATGGTACTTGTTAGACGGCTTGTTCAAACTAAATATACTTACTGCAATATCAAAAACTATCAATAAAAATTTTATATCTTCTGCTTATATACTTGTATCTTCTTATGTGTGGCATGGTAGATTAAGACATGTTAATTTTGAATCATTGAGTAGATGAATTAACATGGATTTTTTTACCTAAATTTAAAATTAACTCAAATAATAAATGTGAAACTTGTGTAGAAGCTAAGTTAGTTAAAGTGCCTTTTCAGTCTGTGGAAAGAAGTACTGAGTCTCTTGGTTTAATCCATAGTAATATATGTGATTTAAAATTTTTTTAAATACGATGAGGTAAAAAGTACTTTATCACTTTTATAGATGATTGTACTAGGTACTGTTATGTGTATTTACTAAAGAGCAAAAATAAAGACTTAGAAAGTTTTATTTTCTATAAAATAGAGGTTGAGAACCAACTTGCCAGAAAGATTAAAACCTTAAGGAGTGATAGGGGAAGTGAATATGAATCACCTTTCGGTGAATTCTGTTCACAACATGAAATTATTCATCAAACCACAACTCCCTATACTCCACAACAAAACGGAGTTGCTGAATGAAAAAACATGACTTTAAAAGAAATGATGAATGCTTTACTCATTAGTTCTGGGTTACCTCAGAACTTGTGGACAGAAGCGACACTTTTTGCCAATTACATTTTCAATAAAATACCTCATAAGAGAACGAACAAAACTCCGTATGAATTATGGAATGATCGAAAGCTTTCCTATAAATTCTTAAAAGTGTGGGGGTGTTTAGCTAAGGTAATGGTTCCAGATCTTAAAAAAGTTAAGATTGGACCGAAAACTGTTGATTGTATATTTATAGGATATGTCAATAACAATAGTGTATATTAGTTTCTAGTATATAGAAGTGATAATCCTGAGATTTAAATGAACACGATCATTGAATCTAGAAATACATCGTTCTTTGAACATGTATTTCTGTGCAAATCTACACAAGAGATAAAAAGAACTTATGAAACTGCAGTAGGCAGTAGCCAAGTGGAAGATAGAGATCAATGATTGAGAGAGGATGATGAACCTAGACATAGTAAATAAGCTAGAACATTCAAAAATCATTTGGTCAGAATTTTCTAACATTTTTGTTAAAAAATGAGCCTCAAAATTTTAAAACTGCAATGTCCTCCCCGAATGCACCTTTGTGGAAAGAGATAATCAATAGTGTAATTGAATCTATCTTGTAAAATCATACTTGGAAACTGGTGGATCTTCCACCTGATTGTAAACCTCTTAGATATAAATGGATATTCAAAAAAAAATGAGAGCAAATAGATCAATTGAGAAATACAAGGCGAGATTTGTAGTTAAGGGATACAGACAAACTGAATGGGTGGACTATTTTGATACTTACTCGCTTATGACCAGATTAACTTCCATTAGGATGTTGATTTCTATTGTATCATTGTTTGATCTAGAAATACATCAAATAGATGTTAAGACAGCCTTCTTAAATGGAGATTTATATGAAGAAATCTACATGAAATAACTTGGGAGTTTTATAGCTCCAAGACAGGAGAAGAAGGTTTGTAAGCTTGTTAAATCCCTTTACAAATTAAAATAAGCACTTAAACAATGGCATAAAAAATTTGATAGTGTAATGCTGTCAAATGATTTCAAAATAAATGAGTGTAAAAATGTGTTTATGTGAAAGACACTGACAAAGATTATGTCATTATTTGTTTGTATGCTGATGACTTACTAATCTTTGGTAGTAATAATTTTATGATTAAAACTACCAAGAATATGTTGAAAAAGAGTTTGACATAAAAGATTTGAAAATAGCAGATGTTATATTATGGATGAAAATCGCTAAAATATCTTATGAATATGGCTTATCTCAATCCCATTACGTTGAAAAAATTCTTAAAAAATTTGATAAGGGTGATATCCGCATTGCAAGGACACCTGTAGATATAAATCTATATTTGTCTAAGAATACAGATAAAAGAATACCACAATTAGAGTATTCATGTATTATTTGGAGTCTCATGTACTTAATGAATTGTACAAGATCCGACTTGACATATACTGTGAGAAAATTGAGCTGATATACTAGTAATCCTGGGTCTGACCATTGGCAGGCAATCATAAGGGTACTAAGATATTTGAGATACATCCAAAACTATGAGTTGTACTATACTTGATATCCAGCTGTACTGGAAGGGTACAGTGATGCTAATTGGATATTTGATATTAATGACTCAAAATCCACGAGTAGATGTGTATTCACTTTGGGTGGAACAGTTGTATCATGAAAATCGTCTAAACAGACGTGTATAGCGAGGTCCACAATAGAGTCTGAATTTATAGCTTTAGAAAAACCTGGAGAGGAAGCTGAGTGGCTCCATCAATTTTTAGAAGACATTCCTATGTGGCCTAAACCTGTGTCAGCCATCTACATACATTGCGACTGTCAACCAGCAATGGCATAGCACAAAATGATATCTATAACGGTAAGTCTTGACATTTATATTGCAGACACAATATCCTGAAACACTTGCTCTCGAGTAGAATAATTTTCATTGAATAAATAAAGTCTAAAGAGAATATAGCGGATTCGTTAACTAAAGGCTTAAATGGAGAGCAATTTAGTCGGTTATCGAAAAAAATGGGCTTACAGCCTATGAATTAAGAGTTGCCTTAATGACAACCCAACCTAGCTGACTAGAGATCCCAAGATCTAGGTTCAAAGAGACAACCAAATTGTGTGTGACTCAGTGCCATCACTATGGAGATAAAATTTTCTACCCATTCCTATGATAGTACAGTGATACCTGTAGTGTTATTAGGTTAAGTTATGTTTTTAATAGTTCTTATATCTTGAAATTCAAGTGGGGTATAGCAGGATACTCTTAATAAGAATCACCTATATGAGTGAAAAGGGGCCATTTCTGTGATAATACTAAGGCTACATTCTCTAACAGCACTCATGAAATCAGAATTTGCCCAAGGCCAAAATGGGCACAGCCGTGAGAACTTAGCTGTGTTTAGAAAAATTCTGTGTGAACTCTATTGTCTTGGTTTACACAAATGATTGATCAGTTCAAGGCATTGCATCAACTGATTAGCCAATAAGTCCGATAATTTTTTACAATGGAAGGTTCAAAATCAAAAACTACCTATTCTATTCAGAATTTTTCTTATTGAACTTTCTCAGTGTCTGCATCTTGTTGCATCTTCTTTTTCGTCAAATTCCATTCATGTGGGGGATTGTTGAAAAAAAAAGTAAATTTTGAATAAAATCATAACATAATTTTTAGCTAACTTTGAAGCTAATTATTTTTGTGTTTGATTAATCCTTTTTGATGATTTCAAGTTCTAATTTGTTTATCTCCATGAATAGCGTAATCATGAATTTTGTGGCATTCAAAACCATTAATTGGTAAATAAAAAATTGACTCCAAAAGTGTGCCATTGAAGTTAGCAAAATAATGGTAAATAAGTTCTATCCCACATTGTTTGGGAGAGAAAATGGTGAGTGTCTAAGTAAGTATAAATGAGTTTCCAATCCTACATTGGTGGGAGAAATTTGGGTGAGCCAAATTGAGCCTAAGGGGTGTGCCCCTTGAGGGTACCCAGTTTTTTTGACGGGAGAGGACTTAACCAACTGTGGGTTCGACCAAAACCCCACACGCGCGCCGCCGGCCCCGCCCGCCAGTTTGACCGACCAGCCGGCCGAGCTGAGTTGAGTCGGGCCATGGGCCGTGGGCTCGAATCAACCCTTATCTTTTTCTGCAGAAATTTTATTTAATTAACATTTCGAATTTAAAATTTAATTTAACGGTTCGAGACCGTTCGGACAGTTTTTGCTTCGCGCCTGTTGAAGCAGGCCGAACCGGTATGCGCCTGTTCCGAATCGGTGTCGTGTCGATTTGGCTTAAACCGAACTGTCACCAGCAGCGCCTATTTAAAGGCTGCTGCAGATCCGGTTTGAACACTCAATTTTTCCATCCTCGTTCCTCTTCGATATTGAACTTCTACTGCATTCCTGCATCATTACATTCTGAGTTCCCGAGAAAGTTCATGTACAACAGCATTCGTTGGTGCGCAAATTGTCGTGTTTCCTCTGCACACGGGGATCATTTTATCCTAGAGGCAGACGTCCGATCAATCGCAAGCACCGTGGTGAGGACGTAATCTGTCTTAAGGAGACATCGTTCAATACTAGACTCAGTCCCAAATAGTTTCAAAATTGTACTGTAAGACTGTTTTATCTTCAGAATTATTTTTTTCCTCCCACAACAAGCATACTGTTCTTCCTTTCTGTTTCATTTCGTACTTTCTATTTCTGCTTCAGAATAATTATTTCTGTTCCTGCTTATCAAAAGACTTTTCTAAAATAGTATTTATTTTCGTTATGAATTTATATCCTCATTCTACAATATAAAACAGTATTATATTTCTCATTCTATAATAAGTTTTTGTTTCTGTTTTCGATTTTTTTTTCTCAAACAATGTGCTGTTTTATATTTTTTAATCTGTTTATTACAATTTTATATCTGTTGTGTTATTCTGTAACTAAAAATAGATTATTATAATTTTTTTTTAAATTTGAAATTAGTTTTAGATAGCTAAAAATTTTATTACTGTTTTTTCGTGCTGTTTGAATTTTTTACAACCAACAAATTTTAGTATTTTTAGAAAATCAAAATCCAACAAATTCTACCGTATATATTAAGAAATTGTCATTGTATTCATGTAAAAAATTGTTCTATTGAACTTAACGCCACCTTAATTTATTAAAGACATCAACATTTTATTTTAATTTGGACAATAACTTAGATTAGTTGGCCTATGAATGAATAGTTGTCACTTTTTATTAAAATGGGGGCAAAGCTCTCCATAAAAGCGGTAGAAGATGCCTACTATATTTTATCATTTTATGCTTTTTTTCGTGTAATTTGTCAAATTTTTACTAGTAATTTGTATTAAATTTCAAACCCATTAAACTAATGAAAAATCTAGAGACACAAAAATAGCAATAACTAATCACATAAGAATGGTTCCAAGCATTCAAAATTTTCAAATGTCCTCTCACAAGTGAATGAATTCTACTCGTTAATACTTTATAAATGATTGAGACAATTTTTTTAGTTAACATATGTTAATTTTCTGTATGCGTAAAATAACTGGTAAATTAATATAATAATAATAATATACAAAATAATATATAAACTTTAATAAGAATACAAAGTTATTTTAGTATCATTTTTTTTATTACTGTCACTAACGGCAATGGGTTTATTTGTCCCGATAATTATATGCCATCATGTCTAAGTATTAAAAATTGTTAAATATAATTTGAAATTCTCGTAACTCAAAATTAGTACATAATTTAATAATTTTTAAAAATTTCAAGTAAAAAGTTATAATTTTCGAGACATATAATTTTAACTCAAATATATATTAAATTACTAATTGTCTCAAAAATTTAAATTATTAAAAAATTGGCCAACATTATATATCAAGTTATTTAATATTTTTTTTCATGTACAATCATGTCTCGTATGTGAAGAAACGAACAAACTGAACATATACACCAGCACACAAAATGCACAATAACAAATAAAATAAAAAAATACATTATAAATTATAAACTCAAAATTTCATAAAATTAAAATTCTAATATCATATTAAGTCAATAATTATTTTAAAATCTTAAATTATTAAAAAATAAACCCGTCTATATGCATCAAACTATTAATAAGACCAATCACACCTATTTTAACGCTCACCATATATTGTCAGCAGTTTATTACTGGGATCAATAAATGCCCCATCTTTTATCAACCCCACAGGTCAAACCTAATTATTTTCTTGGGGAGTGTAACAAATAATTTGACTTTCTCTAGTCCCAATTGCATAGATTTAATTGATGTTTGGTGATGTTTACTGGAATTACCACTTCTGCCATTTATTTGGGGGAGCAGGGTCCCAGCTGTGAGGAACTCACAGCAATGAGTATTTTTTACATTTTAAGTGAATTTTTATAATTTGATTGAAATTATTCATTATTTTGTATTTGATGAGTAATTATTTTTGTAAAAAAATTGAGACAATCAGACATCATTATTCATATGATCGAAGCATATTTGTGTTCAATAAAATAAACCAATTTAAAGAATTTTAAAAATAAAATATAAGGTAAATGTGTACTGATCATATGAATACGATGTCGGATTGATCTGATTTTTTTTAAAAAAATAACTACTCATTAAATATAAAACAATAAACAATTCTAATCAAATTATAAAAATTCACCTAAAAAAAAAAGGAAACTCACAACAAGGGTGCTGTGAGTTCCCTCACAGCAGAACCCTTGCTCCCTTTATTTGGTTAGACGTGCATAATTATTATTATAATATCTCAATATTATCACTCCAATTAGACGTATTTAATTATTTTCCCTAGAGCGGGACACATAATTTGACTTTGCTCCTTTGTAAATCTAATTTGTAGGGGTTGACGTTTGAATTGGTGTTCAGTGATGTTTACCTCAAATAAAAATAGATAAGTTTATGTATTTAAAAGAAATATTTAAAATTTTATTTTAAAAGTAATATGTAAAGTGTAGATGCATAGTTAATAAAATGTGAGGTACGATTCAAGTGAATCTTAATTATTTATTCTAAATTCTTGATAATTTTTTAAATATTTTTTCTTAGTACATCGTTACGGAAAAGACCTGTAAATTATATTTATTAAATGGTTGAACCCAGTCCGATCGTATCTGCCAACGTGTTGGTACCTACAAAGATGAATAAATGTGAACTGACCGACGACAACATGCCGGAAGCCACTTCAATGGTAGAATTAGAAAGAATTTTAAGAAAAAAACGATATGAGAGTGACAGTTTAACAAAATTTCTGCTAGTAAAATCCAATTGTACATATCTTTTGCCTTTTGAACTTGCTTTTTACGGTGAAAATTTTCTTCTCCCAACATTTCTCATGATGACTACCTAGCTTGCACGCCTCGCCATGAAACGGCTCTATCACCCTGTAAACGGCAGTTGCAGGGTTGACAGGGTTGACAGACCAAACTCAATCTTGTCATCATTAATACCCATACCCTATGTCGAGCTTTCGTGGAACTGCTAGCATCTCGACCAAATCACATTTGACAGTGAATATTTTTCGATTTAATCGCATTAAATATGGTACGGCACAAGCGTAAACACATTTAATGCTCGTACGATTTTGGTCAAATTTTATTAAATGCTCTCGAATCACTATTTTGGGATGCACTCAAGAACGAGGCGCTCCCTATTACCGGTAGGTCGACTTTTATTGAGCAACCTCGGTCTAGGGGTTGCACCTCTGCACCCATCCTGCTCGATCGAGTGGATCAAAGCCCATAGCCCAGATCCGAGTCCGAAGGGTCGGACAGATTTAATTCACCCATTTTCACATAGCATTACTGAATTACAATTAATTAAGTGGAGAAATTGTATGGACAAGAGATTTTTTATCCAATTATTTATAGTCTCGCATGCTTGATTGTAGGCCGTTTGGCCGCTAATTTCCTCTTTTAAGACATTTTTTTTAGAAGAAAAAATTACAATTTGAGCTAGTTATTTTTGTAAATCATCCACCAAATAATTTATGTAAGAATTTAAATTAATTAATTGGAGGAAGGTAATCTAGTGATTAGATAACATGTCTATGTAAAATAAATACTAAGTATATATTTAAAATACTTGTCCATTTTTTAAAGATAAATATGTTGCAATAATTAGGTGAAGGCAATAGTCCCTTGACATAAAGAATTTTAGAAAGATTAGTCACATACATTTATTTTTCTGGCTATTATTGATAATTTTGACTTTTTGGCTAAATAAGCTAAAAAAACTAAAGTTTGCTTGTTTGGCAAAAAAAGTCAAAAAATTAAAAAATTAAATTAAAATATAAATTCTCAAAATATTCTATTTTAATTCACACCACTTTTAAAATTCATTAATACCCCTTATTTATAACTTATTTAATACAATTACCAACTACATATAATTGTTAATATCATCTATAGAATGGTAAAATTATTTATTTTGAACAAAAAGTAAAAAAGTTAATTTTGTACTCAAATAACTAATATCAAAAAAATTAGTTTAAAAACTAAGTTACCAAATAACCTATTTTAAATTTAATTTAATTTTTTAACTAAAAATATAAAAAATATATTTAAAAAATAATTTTTAAACTAATTGCCGATCGCGTCTTAAGACTTTGCAGTTGAAACTTTTGTTAACCTAATTGCTAACTATGGTAGTGACAATAGCAAAATTGCTTGAACACCCAACCATAGGGAGCTTCTAATTTTTAAATAATTTTTCTCTTATTTAATAAAAAAAGCCCATTATTTTTATATTACAACATTTCATTATCAGTTATCAGCATCTTTGGAGATTATGAAAGAGTTGATAAAGGAAATTTTAATCTCTTTTTCAAACTTTATCCAAACTAACTTAAGAATTTTAACATGGATATGCGCTATAATCTTGAGTTTCTAAATTTGAAAGGATTTAGCAAGTTTACTCAATGATGATTAATACCAAAAAAAAAAAAATGATATGCCTTGGTGTACATACTTCTAATCAAGGCATTCATTTTACTAATTGAGACAATTAAATTCAATAAACATTTCGATTAACTAATTGCAACAATTAAATTTTATAAACTTTTTTATTAATATTTTAATTTAATTATTTTTAATAAATACAAAAAATACATATATGATTTTAAAATTCTACTTCCACTCAAGCAATAATTTTTTCTCTACTCCTTATTTAGAAGCTCTCCAAATTTCAAATATATTTTTACCAAGAAAAATACTAAGCTACCCTAGTTAGGATGTGAATAATCAGTATATAATATATAAATATTTGTGTAAAGTATATTGATATATACAAAAGTAGTTGATCTTACATTAAAAAACGTATTGATATTTTTAAAAAATAATTTTTATTATCTTATTAACTATCACCTAATGGGCGGTGATTAACATATTTTTTTATAAAAAATGGGTTATCGAAGAAAGAGAAAAACTATTAATTTAACAGTTTTGAAGTGTTCATATACAAAAAATGGGTGGAGAAAAAGAAAACGGAGAAAAATTATTAATTTAACAAATAATATAATGATAGCTACATTATTAGAGCATATTTATCACTAAATTAACAATAACTTAATACATAAAATTGAATAATTTACATTTTTGTCGCCTAACATCTACTCTTGTTAACCACTATTTTGGATGTTTGAATGTAAAGATTCTGAATAAAGTTTCTTTCTTAGTCTAGTCAAAACTAAAATGTTATTTAGATTCATCCAATTACGAAGTATAAAAATATATAAATTAAATAAAAAAACGCAGAATGTTGATGAAGAATTCAAGTAAATCTAATTTTAGGTTCTGATTGGCAATTAATTTATAATTAATTTTTTTAATTTTTTGTTCAAATTAGATAATTTTGCCCTCTTATATATATTTCATATTAAAAACTATATATAGTTAGTAGTGATGAAAAATAAATTATGAATATTTAGTATTATTGTATTTTAAAAATGGTTAAACACATACTAGTATAGAATATTTTAAGAATTTATATTTTGATTTGATTTTTTAATTTTTTAATTTTTTTAACAAACGTATCATATTAGAATTTTTACAATTTAAACAAAAAAAAACTAAATAATTAGAGTTGCTAAACCGACTCTTAATAAAATAAAAAAGGCTTACCCTAACCATATGAAGGGAAATAAAAACTTAGGTATATTACACTTACAACTCTTCTATTTAAGTGTTATATTACTGTCATTCTATCTATTATTTGAAATATCATTTTATCCATTTATTTTTTAAAAATTGTAACACTTAGGTCCAAATTAATTTTTCGCAAAAAACACTGTTTCAACATTGTTTTCACTGTTGAAACAGTGTTTTCACTATTTTTTTTATTTTTTTATTTTTTAATTATAAAATATTATTTAAAAATTTATAATAAAAAAATAAAAAAAATTACTAAATACAAAAATAAATAAACTAAACATAAAATTTAATTTATAAATTTATTTTTTTTGTCATTTTATTTTTATTTTTATTTTTAGTAAAAAATAAATTATTATATTTTTAAAATTCATTTAATTAAAATGATTTGAAAAAAAGTATAATTTCTTGACCAATACACTATCTGAGATATTTTTTGTTTATCAAATAATAATTTATTTTTTACTAAAAATAAAAATAAAAAGATAAAAAAAATATCCTAAATAGAATATTTCATTATACTCGTTTGAGCTAACATTAAAATATTTCACAATAGAATTTAATATTTTTTTGTCAAAATTAATATATTTTTTTAATCAAAAATAAAAACTTAAAAATAAAAATAAATTAATAAATTAAATTTTATGTTTTTATTTTACTTATTTTTGTATTTAATAAATTTTTATTTTTTAATTAAAAATTTTTAAATAAAATTTTGTAATTAAAAAAACAAAAAACAAAAAACAAATAAAACAAGGAAATATAAGTATAAAAATAAAAAAATCAGAAATGTAAGTGTAAAAATACTGTTTTTTTATTTTAAAATTAACAAAAAAATTAACTTTTAAATTAAAATATTATAAAAATAAAAAAATAAAAAAATACAATAATATTTCAAATAATATAAAAAATGACGGTGATATAACCTGCAGAAGTAAATATAACTTACCCAAAATTTAAATACACCAAACAATACAAATATTCCGACAAAGCCCCTTTCATCCATAAATGCTGTCATTTTCCATACCCTTTACTCCGTTCTTAAAAGAGACTCCTCAGTCGTCACTGAATTTTCCCAACTTCTCACACAGGTCTCGAGAGAGAGAGAGAGAGCAGAGAAGGGAGAAAGAGCGAGATTCTAGCTACCCACCTACAGAGAGTTTAAGAGAGCTTTACAGAGAGTGAGCGAGTGCAGAAAAGATGTCGAAGGAAGCGAGCGAAGAGGCACAAACCCACCACCATGGAAAGGACTACGTCGACCCACCACCGGCACCGCTCATCGACATGGCCGAGCTCAAACTCTGGTCCTTCTACAGAGCCCTCATCGCCGAGTTCGTCGCCACCCTCCTTTTCCTCTACATCACCGTCGCCACCGTCATCGGCCACAAGAAGCAAACTGGCCCCTGCGACGGCGTCGGCCTTCTCGGCATCGCCTGGGCCTTCGGTGGCATGATCTTCGTCCTCGTCTACTGCACCGCCGGCATCTCAGGTACTAAAAACCCCCTTCATAAGCATAAACGTTATTCATACAAGATCGATCCTTTAAAGCTTAAACATCCCCTGTTTCTTACTATATATTCCTTGCTCGCTTCGTTTCGTCCTTTTTGGGTAACGAATTCACAGGCGGCCACATTAATCCGGCGGTGACGTTTGGGTTGTTCTTGGCAAGGAAGGTGTCGCTGATCCGAGCTGTGGCGTACATGGTAGCGCAGTGCTTGGGGGCCATTTGTGGAGTTGGGTTGGTCAAGGCCTTTATGAAGCGCTACTACAATTCCCTCGGCGGCGGTGCCAACTCCGTTGCTCCTGGCTACACCAAAGGCACTGCTCTTGGTGCTGAGATTATTGGCACTTTCGTGCTCGTCTACACTGTCTTCTCAGCAACTGACCCAAAGAGGAGCGCACGCGACTCTCACGTCCCTGTAAGTGCTCAGACTTGTACCTTTTCTTTTTCTTGTTATCTCGTGCTATTTTCGGGTTCTGAACCATGTATTGTTTTGTTTGGGTGCGAAGGTTTTGGCTCCTCTGCCTATTGGGTTTGCTGTGTTTATGGTTCACTTGGCCACCATCCCCATCACTGGCACTGGAATCAACCCTGCTAGGAGCTTTGGTGCTGCCGTAATCTACAACAATAAGAAAATCTGGGACGACCATGTAAGTTCGTTTTCTGTGGACGAGTGTTGAATATGTATACAGATATATAAGATCGATCTTGCTATTGTGATGTGTCGGTTAATTTTGTTTTTGGACGGACAGTGGATCTTCTGGGTTGGACCGTTTGTTGGAGCTTTGGCAGCTGCGGCATACTATCAGTATATTCTAAGAGCTGCGGCTATCAAAGCTTTGGGATCTTTCCGCAGCAACCCCACCAACTAAAGCTGCCGCCGCCGCCGGCTTCACGACCACCACCACCGTAGAGAGAACCCCAAAAGACACAAATCACTAGTTGGTCTCTTCATTTCTCAGCTTTATTGGCTGTGCTTGTATCTCTTCATTTCTTTCTTTTTTTTCGTATCTCTCCATATGATTTAATCTTTTGTTTTGTTTAGCTTTGGTTTTGTGTATTTATTTGTGACTCAGTAGTGAAAATTGGTGTGTTGTTTCTTCTTCTTTCAGATTTCAGTGAATATGTATGTACTCATGGACAATCTCTCTATCTCTCTCTCTCTCTCAACTGGCCGTCATTGGCTTTTTTTGAGTCTCTGCTACGAGCGGACCACCAGAAAATGGTGGGTAGAGGGCCCGTGACACGCCCATGGGGAAATGGATTTGTCCGATCCCGCGGATGATAGCAGCTCATCATCTATCTATTGGATGTTTTGAAGGGGACAGCCCTTTGGAATTCTGAGGCACCGTTTTTTTTGTTTAAAAACTCCGTTTCTAAGCTGGCTCGATTGAAATAATAAGCTGTCAGTGCTTTTAAAAAAAGTTATTTTTTTTAATATTTATTTTTTTAATCTTTCTTAAATACTCTTATTTCCTTTTAAAAAAATTAAAATTTTTAAAAATCAAACTTAAAAATTACCCCAAAATGGCGTAGTGTTCTTTGGGCCCCAATAGTTAGGTTTTGCAAATAAAAATATATTGATATTAATTTTTTTTTATTTTTATTAATATATTAATTATCATGCAACTAAATTTTTTTTATTTATTTAAAATATCACATAAATTGGAAATGGTTTAGGATTACTTGTAAGTATTAAACGTCAACAAAACGATTTACCAAGATATATTAATTTGTTTAGAATGGTTTAGGCATATTTTTAAAAAATATATATAATTAAAATTTATTTAAATTAAAATTCAATGATTGGAGGACTATTTTCAAAATGTATTCCTTTTATCCTATTATTAATTAAATTAGCTAACTCTCTATCTATCTCTTTTGGATACAACATAATTCTTTTAACTCTCCCAGACTTGCAATCATTTTGTTTTACTTGGTAGGATTTTGATTTCGAGCATTGGGGCAACCCATCTTCATTTTTATTTACAAATAATTTTTCTAGCGTTTTGATTTTGAGCATTGGATAAACCCACACTTCTTTTTTTTTTTTTTTTATCGATTTTTTTGAATGCTTTATTGATTTTTTTTTGAGAGTTTTATTTTTACAAGCAATTAATTTTTTTAAATGCTTTATTGTACTTAAATTTTTTGTTTGTTTTTAAATATTTTTTTTATTCCATTGTTTCTTCCTCTTCTTTCTCTATTGGTATGGTTATATAGGTTACTAAATTAAACTTCCAATATAAAATAAGAATTACTAATGATATTTGTTATTATATTTACAATTAAATTATATTAAACTGCCTTTAAACACTGTCATAACTAATCATATGGGCATAGCCACATCCCACTGATTTGTTGCCAAAATTTATTTATATTTTTAAAATTTTATAATAATTTATAATTTTGTCCCCTTAAATTAAAAGCTTATTTTCTTAAATTATAAAATTTCTCTTTTCTTGTTTGGTAAATACTAATTCTTGTGTGAATTTTTTAAAATTAATATCAATTTGATGAGTATAAATTATTTTAGATTTTTTTAATTTCGTTAACTAATTTTTTTAAAATGTATTTATTCTTACTATGATTTTCATAAATCCTCATTATAGTTGTATATTTTTCTTTAAAACTTCCGTGAAATTTTTATTCGAATTTCTAGTTTTGATAATTGTAATGGTGTCATTAAATTTTAATTTATGGAGAAGTATTTTAAGAGAACTTGTTCAATATACATTTCAATCTAATTATTGTTTTCAATTACCAAATAAAAATAATATAATTATTATTTTAGATATGCCACCCCTCAACAAAAGCTCTGGCTTTACCGCGGAGTCGTCATGCGATGGGAGTGCTTTTAACTTTATATTATTAATTTTAATTATAAATTATAATTTTTTTTTAAAATTTATAATTTCTGTTACAATTTTTATTATAATTTATATATTTATTAGTTTTAACAATATTAAAAACACCACCTATATTAAACAATGGTCACGTGTAAAGCCTGGAGCAGTGCAAAGTGGAAGAGGAAGTGGAATGGACCGAAAGAGAGGAGTATAGGGGTAGTGTCTGTGCACTGTAAGATGCTGGCTGGCACTTTTGGCCACTTTTGGCATGCCATCACGTTACAACGAAGACAAGTAATGCCCCGTTTGGGTGACCTTACTTATTAGTTTATAAGTTAAAAATAAGTTATATTGTTTGGATAATTAAATAAATTAAAAATAAAAAAATAAAAAATAATATCATTTAAATAGTCAAATAAACTAACTTATAAACAAATAAATTCGTTTGAATAACTGACTTACAAACAAATAACCAAATAAATCACAAGCCACCCAAATAAACTTGCTTAAGTAAAATTTAACTTATTTGCTAATAAATAAATAAGCTAATAAAAAAATAAGTAACATCCATCCAAACGGAGCTAATATTTTTAATAAATAAATAATTACAATTTACAATTTATATAATATAAGTTATTTTTTATTTTTTAAATATCAAACAAAGATAAATTATTATGTACTTACTATAAAATATATTATCACTATATTAAGTAAGAGTACTATGTAAATTTACAACATAATACTTTAAAAGTATTAAATAATTACTCGTTGCTCATTTTTTGGTAAAAAAATTTAAACACATAGAATAATAAACGAATTCACTCCTTTTTTAGACAGAAGACAAAGTGAGCCCTTGATAATTTGTAGTGTTTTAAAAAGGGACTTTTCTATTTATTCCTAGAACTATGTGATTTGTTAAAAAAAAAAATTTTAGATTTTTTTACAAAAATCACAAAAATATATGCAACGGGTGTTTTTCTAAAACTTTTTAGTTTTTGGAAATATTCAAAAATAATTATTATTTCCAATGAGAGTATTTGGAAAAGTTTTTTTCTTTTGCTTTTAATTTTTTATTATTAATTTTAATTATAAATTATAATTTATTTTAAATATTTATAATTTTTATTATAATTTTTTATTTCAATTATAAATTATAATATTTACAAAATATTCATAATTTTTATTACAAATTATAATATATAAATTACTAATAGTAACATTTCCAAATACCATCAATACAACCTACTTAATTAGCCAAAACTAAAATCTTCTTTTGAAAATTTGTCAACAAAAAAATAAAACCATACAATGATTTAAAGAAAATCTGCTTAAAAAAAGTATCTGCAAAAGTACGCCGAACATGTATTTAAGTCCATATTTGAAATGCTTAAAAAATTTACTTTAAAAGAAAAAATAATAAAAAAATTTAAATTATTTAGAATAAATTTTTGTAATTGCTTTTTTGTTTTTGTTTTACTTTTTATTAAAATAGTTAAAATGCTTTAATTTTTAGCTTTTAAGTTGTAGTGTGTAAAATATTATCACGAGTTTTTTTATTTTTGTGAGTAAAATTGACTTTTTTAAATAAAAACATTACAATAATTTTATTTTTAAAAAATTAAAATATTTAAGATATGTATTAATTTTTTTTGTTTGATTAAGAAATGAAAAAAAGTAATTTTTTTTAACCAAATAAAACAGATTAAAAGCCTTTTTTTTATTTAAAAAACTGACTTAAAAAGCTATCTCAAAACTGGCCCTAAGGCTCAAAATACAAAAATCTCTAAAACAAGATCCACGAAAAGATTAAAAAACAGAGGATCTTGGGAAAGAGCTCAAAGAAGTTACAAAAAAGGATAAAAAGAACAGAGGACCTTGGAAGAGAAGTGGTTGTGCTTGTGTCCCTCCTGTGAATAATTGGGCTCAAAGCACGAAAATTTGAAAACAAGACCCACGAAAAGATAAAAGAACAGAGGATCTTGGGAGAAACGTTTCAAAAAAAGGATAAAAAGAACAGAGGATCTTGGGAGAGAAATTGTGTCTCTCCTATGAATAATTAGGCTCAAAACAGGCAAACGGGGAGGTCGTGGTGCGTCTTGTTTAGTGTATTTTTTAAATAAATTTTTATAATTTAATTTATTTATTATATAAAATTCATTAAGTTTGTTATTCGTATAAAAATTCAGATTAATTCGATATCTGTAACTAAGTAATTCAATAAGATTTCCTAATACTGTTATATAAATAAATAAATAAAAATTTTAATTTTAAAAAATATTATTAAATAAATGCTACTCAATCACTTAGGTACAGGTATTAGATGAATTTAAAATTTTATTCACTAAACAAACTCAATAATATTTACGTAATAAACGAATTCAATCATAAAAATTTATTTAAAAAATACGTTAAACAAGGCGCAGCACTCTCCGGTGTCCCCAAAACAGGAAATCAAAAGAAGATTCTTGGGAGAGCGTATCTCTGGCACTACTGCTGAAAGCAGGATAAGACCACCAGGAATCCAATGTTGAAGTCTTGAAGATGAGGACAAAGGGAGTATGTGGGTACAAAAACCACAGCATCCAGCATCCCCCTCGGCCTAGAAACTTGGAAAAGCAACTTTCAACAACAGATTTCATGGTAAAAAAATTTCACCCTGGTAACAACAAATTACCTTTGAGCTGTTTCAAGATTGTTCTCTCAAAGAGTAGGTTCCCTCCTTAGCCTTAGGTTTTTAAATGTCATCGGAAGAAGCCATTTACATGCATCATCATCACACACAAACAGCAAGAAAACACAACAAAAGTATGTTATGGTAGATAATGTAAAGAATAACACAATGAAATGCAGAAAAGACGATTTACGTGGTTCACCCAAAAATTAAAATTACGTTCATGGAGTTATAGCAATTTTACTATGAGAGGAGGCAATATAATAAAGAGTTAAAATCCTAATAAAAAGCAATTAATATAATACCCGCAAAACGGGTCAAAAGCAAAACGAGTCAAAAAATTTTAAAACCATTTAAAGTGCTACCAGCTCAGGTCTTGGCAGCCACTTGACAAGGTTCTTGGGGCCATCTCATGCCACCGTTGCTGGACATCACTTCAAGCCACCATCGTTGCCACCACCTTGGGCCATTTCGGCTACTCCTACTACCTCTATTCATTACCTGCGGCCATTAGTGACCATTTTTGGCAACTTGCCCCCGCCTTTTGGCAATCCAACCTCCACCGCCATCAACCATTGTTGTCAGACCACCTATGGCAGCCTAACCGGACACTTTGAGTATGTTTGGTATTCTGATAAGTAAGGGAATAAGATTAAATATAGTTATACAATTTAATCCTACCCGGACACTTTGAGTATGTTTGGTATTCTGATAAGTAAGGGAATAAGATTAAATATAGTTATACAATTTTATCCGGCCATATCATTGTATAGGAGAGGACTAAAAATATCTTATCCTATCCTATATTTTGGGTAAATTTTTTCAATATCTTTATTCAATCTAATACACCGGTTGGAGTAACAAATATAACAATGGATAATAAGCAAATTTTCCAAATTACCCTTGTTCTTATTCAAACTTATATAGAATGTTATTTTTTGACTAATTATTCTTGAAATAATTTATATAAATTTGAAGTTTTATACGATGGGTAATATTTCCTATACCACCTTTAATTTGGTATAAGTTTATAGATTTTTACTAGATAAAGCTAATGTGGCTAAATTATACAATGGCTCAATGTCGTTCGTTATATGGGCCGCATTGACACAAATACAAAATAAAAAATCACTTCAAACATCGTATAAGACTGAATATGCGGGTCTCTATACTGTCTTATACAAATCAATCCCTTTTTATCGGAACCCAAACATATCCTTTAGACATTCTCATTTCTCAACCCCTTAGGGGACTCTCCTCCTGTTGGCAACCCCCTCTGGCCATCCCTCACTTGTTTTACAATATGTATGTGCCAAATGCCAAATGTTTTTTGTTTTTGTTTCTTACAAAAATAAGCGGAAGTATGTTTTATGTATATTATAAACAAAAAACAAAAAAAGGGAGGCTGGAGGCTTCTGTGTAAAATTCTGGATCCGCTTCTTTCATTATATTGTACAATTCAATGTCATATGGATGTTCTTTGTCCTTTTCTTGTATGCATTATACAATGTTTTCTGATTAAAAACTATTATAAACAAGATATTTTTATATCAGTTTCACCATAAATGTGCATATCAATGCAGATATACAATAGCAGGCTAGGGTATATCATAGCCCGCAACTCAACACCACTTGCTGTTTATTTGACAACAAACATTCTTGCATTTTACATTCCCTAAAAAGTTTCTCTTTCAAAAAGATATGGTTCGCCATAGTGGTTGTGCAATGCAAATAGGCATGAATATATTATATAGGTTTATTTATATTTAAACAACCTTGTATTAAAAAATCACACACACACACGCATGCCAATAAATATTCAAGGCAATAATTAAGTATGCCTCAGAAAGTGAAATATATAAATACATTCACAAAGAGACCTAATCATACCATCCCAACCAAATGAAGAAGGCTCTTTTTCCCATTTCTTATATTTTGCTTCCGCCATCTCTTTGTATCTAGCATATATGCCTTGGTCATATCCAATTTTTTTCTTCCTCACCTCAATCCAATTTTCTTTAGAAACTCCCCTAGACTCTGGTGGAGCTTCCACCCTTTTTCTTCTCGGCCACCGGGGCAGTTTGATTGGCTTTCTAGCCTCATTCTAAATGCAGAGATCCAAGGGCCCCATAGTGGGTTAGAAAAATGGAAAGGAAAAGATGATACCAAAAACATAACAAATGAGATAGAAGTTAATTCAGGCGTAAAATAACTAACTGTTTCCATCAAAGCTGGGAACATAAAGGCAACTATGTTTCAACTACAGGTACCATCTTTAGCCTTAAGTAGAACAATTTTTCCTGCCTCCCTGTGAATTTTGGGAAGTTCAATCTCCACAAAATTGTCGCTGTCCCCATTTGGATGATCTTCAAGGTCATCAATTTCATCATGCAGATTTCCAGCCTGATCAGGTGCAGCAACTGATGAAAGGGGCTGAAGGGTACTGCCAATAGCATTAATTACTTCTGATGAAGTGTAAAGAATAATGTTAGGTTATTCAAGAAGTTCAATAATGATAAATGGCCCAAATAATCCGTTATGTAAAAATCTAAGAGTCAGCAATGCAGCCCTAGGTGTATGCAATATGTACTAACACAAATATATTGGTGGACTTTAAGAAAATAAATAGCCCAAATGACCATGTATGTAAAAAATTTAAGAGGCAGCATTGCAGCCCTAGGTGTGTCCCATGTGTACTGACACAAATATATTGGAGGACTTCAAGAATATAAGGGCCAAACAAATAAAAGGAGTAAGTACACTTTAACTCTAGTAGTCTGGCTTGAAAACACTTAAATCCCCATGGGGTTCAAAACCACACTCATGGGGTTCAACTGGAGATGGTTGTTGTTCTAGACAGAGGGAATTAACTGCTCACGAAGTGGTTGGCTAGCTCCAGTGGTCACGAAGTGGTGGCTAGCTCCAGTGGCCAAGAGCTGCCAATGCCCCACTTACACCCCGCGTTCAAATCCTGGGGTCTCATTTCCCACTTAACTACCCAAAAAAAAAAGAAGGATTAACTGCTACCCGCATCCCATTGAGATCTAGAATTATTACCATGAATATCGAGGTGGTTTAAACCTAAGAAAAATGTTCTCACTGACCGGAGTCACCATAGCTGCCTCACTTCGGCTTGATGGAGAGTCGACACTGCCGTTTATGGACAGAGATTGGCCCGAAATGGTGGTGCCTCTGGACCTGGTAGCTCCACCTCTTGAAACAAATGACAGATTCATGTACCCATTATACTTAAGTCTTAAGATAGCCCCAGTCGCCATCCCAACTTATAACTGCCAACATTCATCAATGATGCTATTATCTTGAGAAAGAACTAAACAAAAAAAATCTGGGTTTTGAATAAGAATTAGGTGGTTTGCATTGTAATGTAGATGGTTGTGTGCCATTGAAAGGAAAAATATGGGTTTTGGATAAAAATTACGCAAATGGAGATGATTTGGGCAATGGGCTATATTCAGACAAAGAACGGAAAAACAGTCTAGTGTGTATCTTGGCAGGAAACACCCTTCCACATCCATTTAGGGGTGTGTGCTCCACAGACAATTAAATCTAACAAAATCTATCCTTTATCCCCAACGTGCACCCCCACCCCAAGCGTGGACTGTGGAGGAGATGAGTCCCATGTGAAGTGATTTATTTTGTCACTATCCCACAAGAAAGCCTTCTCTCAACAACCAGAATTTAGCTGTAGAGGTCATAGTTTTCATTTGATATTCTGCACATGGAATCTATTAAAATTCATGCATGGAATGGAGCCTGCTAAACTACTCTAGTGTTATGCACGTGGTATTTGTCAACGACTGATGGTGTTCTTACATGAGAACGAATTTAAGGAAGCTTTGCGGCTCAATGTGCCACAGTAACATGCTTTTCAAATTTTCTTTGTTTTTTTCTTTAATAGGGATTGGCTTTATCTTTTATTTTAGCACAAATAAAAAAGCTCTAAGGTGATAGATAGCTCTATTAGCACATCCAATGAGCAAGGAGAACAGCTATAAAGATGTTAAAGACTGAACACGTCACTAAAGTTCTTCAGACCAAGTTTCACTTTCTAGGAAATTAGAGAGAACCCTGCAGAAGAAATTATCAACATGGAGGTCACTGTCACTAGTGTATTAGTGTTGAATTGAGTTATAGGATCCTAGAATCACTTCTATTTATTTTTTATTTCGTTATATAGTAAAGACACATCTTTACTCTCAGACAACACAGAAATGGAAAAGGCCAAAACCTTATCACTATATAAGATGTCAGAGTGCCGAGTTAGGAGCCAGATAAAGAACATGGGCATACCGACTATAGACAGAGTTTTTCATCTCCATAGTACATCCAATACTTAAAAATAAATTTGAACAAATAAACAACAGAATATAAAAAAACATAAAAAATGCACAATGTAGTTAATAAAATTGTTTCAGAATCAAACAAAGAAAATAACACAAATTAACTACCTTTTTCATTTTTATCCACCCGCGCCTTTGCTTTAGCAATTATTCTAAAACAATAATCACTACATGCATGATAAAGGTTTGATGCATTTCTGCAATCAGGTTGAACTCTTCCTTCTTCGGTCATATTTATGCCTCTATAGCCTTCTGGTTGCCTGAAGAAAGCAATCCAAATATGAACTAGTGTTAAGAGTGTCATTTTAAATTCCCTATGTCTTCTTCCACTTGTTCAATTGTTTTATAAGAAAATAATAGAAAAGAATCTCCTGTACAGACAAATACATACATGTGCACAACCTCAAAATTATGGATAGAACTATCAGAATCCATCAGCAATTCATTCAAACTAAAAGCTATAACCTATATCTATATCTAATTGTTTGTACTCAATTATGCTCTATACTATAAATGTCTCTGGAGGTGTAAAACATTTTTAGGATACAATTATCACTAGTAATGACTAGAGGTGCTTGCAGTCAACAAGAAGTTGTTTTTGCTTTAGAATTGAGACCAGAGGTGCTTAATGATAATAATAACCTCCATAGCTCTGAAGGACTGTTACAAATGAAGACTAGCCTAAAAACAATAACAATCTAGTACGAAACTTACAATGCCATATTATCATGAAAGCAATACTTTGACAGCCTTTTTGTTTTATGACGAGAAACACTTTGCGGAAAAACTCTGGATCTATATAGGCCACACCACACACATAGGCAGGACAAAGCTAGACTCACGAGAACCATGATTATCTTGTACAAATGGCCCCAAGAGTGTTTAAGAGGAGCTTGACTTACTTTAATCCCATCCCATATCATTAACTCCAAAAAGACAAAAAGTCTTTAATTCGATCTATCAATCACAATTTTTTTTTTATTAGAACAATTTTGTATGATAGCTTATAAGGATCTCTGTCTAGTATCTTAAGATATATGATTTATTTAATGCACTATTTTAGAATATTATAAATCATAAAAACTGGAAAGGAAGCTAGACTTGAAAGATATAAATCATGAGATTGGAGATGATGGGGTGTTTAGCAAAACTACTGTTAGTAGTTTTTAATTTCTTACTACTAATTTTAACTATAAATTACAAGTTTTTCCAAACACTCATAACTTATGTTACAATTTATAACTATTTTTTTTTCTATTTTAACTACAAACTAAAATATTTATCAAATACTCACAACTTCTGTTACAAGTTACAATATATAAGGTACTAGTTTCAGCGAGAAACACCACTTATATCCATTGGGTTCACATATGAAGTGTTTGGTGTTGCAAAGAGTATGGGATAATCATATTCATTTCAACCCTATAACAAATGACTGGGGGGAGGTGAGGCTTTGTATATCCCTCCTCCTAAAGACAAAAATGCCTTTCAACCAAAGCAGCCTTCTTCTTCTCCTAATCTGCTACGCCTCTTCACCACTCCTTTCCTCCCTTCTTCACTTCTCTTCCACCATGTCCAAGTTGCTTTTATTGATGCTTGGAGATATATTTGAATTAGGGTAAATTTGAAAAATCACTTTCTATTCCTACAAAATAATATTTAATATTTATTCATATCTATTTCTAAACAATCAAGTATATGTTAGTCCTCCCAAATACATATCCAAACTTATTTCTTTTGCATTTTATATTCATCTATATATCTATAGTTATTTTATATCCATCAATTTATGTAGGAACAATCGAACAAACCCGAGACACAAGGTTGAACGACACGACATCAAAATTGTATACAAAGTTTTGTAAAACCGAGGGAGTACGATAGTAACGACACCTGGAGAAGGGAGAGTAATGAGCGGCTGAACTGTATTCCGAAATCTTGCAGTGAAGATTGAGCGGTGCAAGGTCTGTGGCCCCGATGGTAGGCTACAAGTTAGTTTTAGATTTTCAGTAAAAAAATGTTAAAAAAAGTTTATGGTGTTTGACTCATTAAAATAAATAAATAAAAAATTAGTCTTAAATTTTTAAAGTAGTGTCAATTTTATTTTTCATCCGTTATAAAAAGATGAAAATAAGCAATATAAAACTTGACGTATTAGCCTATTTTGACTTATTTTTGTCTTTTTGAACTTTTTATATTTTAATCAAAAAAAAATTTCAACTCGTCTCGACGAGAATAATCAAAAAATGTAATAATTTAATTAAACGATAAAAAAATTTCACTAAAGACGAAAATAAGTCAAGTAAAATAAACAAATAAGCGATTATCCCAAACATGGCAATTGTTAGTTCTAGAACTAAGACTAGAGTAATTATTCGGTATTCTCATAGAGCTATGTGACATTATTTACGTGGTACTTTCATATAGCTATGTAATAAAAAATAATCACATAAAATAATATGGACATACCTTTATTAGGTAAAAAGAAGATAAGAAAAACCTATTTAATATGTATCGTGCATTTTTATTTGTCGAGCGTATCACATAAATAGCGCCAATTAATACTCTAGGATTACTTAATAATTTTCCCTACACTATTAATGGTGGGATCAATGACCCCTTCTAGAAGCCTTTTGACTTGCAAAGAGTGAGAAATCTTTAACATCAATGGGGGTGTTGGTTAAAGATTTTTTAATGCTTTAGTCAATTTACTAGGAGAATAAGAAATATGGCTTTTTACTTGAGAAATGATTTCATACCTTCTGCTGGAGTTGAGTCCTCTTATATAGTGGCAAACTGAGCTTAGATCACAGAGGCAGCATGACTGAAATGTGGGTCAATTCTTATCAGAATAGTGTGATTTTCGAAACTGATTTTGCTTGCATGGCTGTTAGAGTCTAATTATTTACGTTGCTTTAAGGTTCATCGTGTGGGGTACTTGGAACTGTCGGACCGACTAGACTATCGACTTACTCTTGACTACGACAAGCGTTACGCGAAGAATTCAAACCCTAGGTAATGGTCAATCAGTTTAGGAAAGGTACGTTCATGTTCGTTTGCACCAGCTTGAATTTTTTATTTTTTAAATTTAAGTTAAATAATTTTATTAAAATCTGATTTTGGATTCTTAGTACAAAGGCAAAATGTATTTTTTAATTGCTAGTTTTTCAACACTTTGAGTAAAAATTATACAAAAAAAAAAAAAAAAACTTTTAAGTCACAAGCGGAGATAGACTCAAAATTTTAATTTAGAGATGTCAAACTTGTAAGTACATTCCAATTAAAAAGAAAATCTATATGGACAACAAGATAAAAGGGGGGCTAGTTATTATCTTTCTCAAAGAGACTAATGGTGATGCATTTATATAATTTAAAAATAATTATAAAATAATACAATATAGTCGTATGAGTGACGATTGTAGCTACTAAGGACTTATCACTAAACAAGTATCTTAAATATGTGAGTGTTCAAAAATCATTAAAATTGCTAAATCGGATCAAAACTGTATGGTTGGATTTGATTTTCTAGTAAACGATTTGGTTCTAATTTCAAATAATTAGAAACTGTTACCTATTAATATTATTTATATTATATATTATATAAAAAAAACTTAAAAAATAATATTTATTGTTTTACATCTTCTCTTTTTTATTATTTTCTCCTTTATTATATAATTTTTTTATTTTTTCTCATAATATCATAATATTATATAATTAATAAACTATTGGTAATAAATATAAATGTAATAAAATATAATTCATTGTTTATAAAAATAGAAATTTCTCTTTGAGAGATTATGAAACACGTAATAAAATAAAATGTAAAGCAAAATAATATGAATAAAGATTTAGAGTAGGTAATAAATATTTACCCTTAAAATCACGATTTCAAATCAGAATCGAACAATTATTTATTGGTTTGGTTCCATGATGCATACAATTAGGTTTCAATTCTTGAAATCATGAAATTGTTCAAAATATTTTGATTCTTGATTTAGATTAAAATCGAACCAAATTAAACTGTTAACATCTCTACTTAAATGGGTTGTAAGCCCAAAATCTCCTATTATAAACTTATAAATTATAGTTAAAAATATTAATTATGACTTCAAACAAGTTATAAATATTTGTTAAAACTGTAAACTTAGAGTTGTTTGATAACGGAATTTACCACTTAGGTGCCGTTTTGTAATGTTTATGTTTTCTGTTTTTTATTTTTGTTTTCGTTTTTTTCGTAAACTATAAACGAAAACATGTTTGGTAATTATTTTTATTTTCAAAAGACTGTAAACAGTTTTTAAAATTTACAAAATTTTAAGAAACAGAAAAAATGTGTTTTCACTTGTTTTGTAAACAAATTTTAATTGGATTCATTCATAACCTTCAACTACCACTTTTCAAACAATTATGTTACCAAACATGTTTTTATTTTTATTTTTTTATAAACATAAATAAAAACATGTTTTTTTTTTGTAAACAAAAACAGAAAACTATAAACGTTAACAAACGGGCCCTTAATGTTGAATGTATATTAAGTAAAAATAAATTAAGTCCGCTTTATAACTAAAATATATATCATTTAAAATTTTAAGTGCCTCTTAAAATATAAGCTAAATGTTTATATAATCATAACTAGAATTTTTTTAATTTAATTTTAATTGAATTTATATTTACTAATGCACAAAAATTAACCTACGCCATTATAATTCCATTATTACCGCCATCCTAACCTTGTCACTACTGCCATACCCACTCCATGCATCCCCACCCCCATGTTGCCATCCTTTAGCTGGGACCACTCCCCGACCACCATCTTACCACCATTCCGCTACCACCACCATGCCACCCCACTCATCATGTTGCCACTACTCCCATTATACCACCACCATGACCCCATTGCCGCTACCACAAGTATTATCACCACCACCACCGCCGCCGCCATGTTGCCACTTGCCAGCTCTCTCCCACCATTACCATGCCACCACTCAACGACCATCATACCACCATACCACCGCCATAACCCCACCATCGCCATGCCACAACCACCCCCACCGTCACCACCACCTTGCCCACCATGCCTCCACATCCACCACAAAGATCCTACAACCACTATGATTGCCATAACTTCGTCACTATCACTGCCACTACCATAATCTCATTTCCATCACTATACAACTACTATTATGCCATATGCCACCCCCATGTTATTGTCAGTAGCATAATATAACAAATACCTTCATCACTGTTGTCACCACCCCCAACCTCCACCATCCTCTCCACGACCACTATAACCACACCATCACCATGGCCGCCATCATAACCACATCTCCACCATCATACAACCACTACTATATGCTAGCACTCTATGTTGTTGGGAGAATATCCAACGCCAAAAATAAAATACGTGCTCGGGAATCCAGAAAATACATCTTTATTAGACTTTCAACAATTTACAATAATCTGAAATTACAGAGAATGAAATAACAGGAATAACAGAAATAGAATTTGCAAACCGAGTCCTGCAATCGCAGTTTCCTTAAGAATGATTCGCCCCCTACCGAGGGTGTTGTAGGTATTCCTCCTGCGTCACTCTTCCAGGATAAAACGGCTCCACGATCTCTGGAACACCACCAAGGATCGGCTACGAACGCTCTTCGTCTGTCTTTCTCTC
>JAOTRH010000024.1:21457665-21467979 GCA_034768845.1 Heliamphora exappendiculata
TTTCGTGTTGGTATTGAGTTTTTCATTATTTTCGGCTGTTGGTCGCTGTGGTTTTTCTATCTAAAAAGAAAACAGATATGGGTTTCATATATGGTTTTTCTATCTAAAAAGAAAACAGATATGGGTTTCATATATATAAAGCTTATTCCTTGGTTTTCTTACAATTCTAGCTGAATTGAAGAAAAAGTGGCCCTTTGGCTTTGATGTATTTTTCTGCGATTCGTTAGGTTGTGATCATTGCAAGTTCTAATTTCGAGTTTTTGCCCCCTTTTTTTTGTTCTCGATGCTATTGTAGACTTGTAAATTTTAATTTATTCTGTTGTGCAGTAGAAACAGTTCACAATTGAGGTTTATTTGGGTCAGAGTTATTTTTGTGACCTTATTAGATGTGGAGAATTAATGGGATGATTTGGGTGAAATGAGGGATGTTATCCCGGTTGATAAACTTTTTGAGGGCCTGTTTCCGGCCAAGGTCTGATCAACATGTTCACTCGGGTTCAGATACTGGTGGTCGGCAAGATGGGCTTCTGTGGTACAAAGATACAGGACAACATTTCAACGGCGAGTTCTCAATGGCCGTTGTTCAAGCTAACAATCTACTCGAGGATCAGAGCCAAATTGAGTCAGGCTGCCTGAGCACACATGACTCGGGGCCACACGGAACCTTTGTTGGAGTATATGATGGGCATGGGGGCCCTGAGACTTCGCGTTACATTAACGATTACCTCTTTCAGCATGTCAAGAGTAAGTCATTTGAATTCTAGCGAAATTTGGAAATGCCATTTTTTTTTTCTGTTGATTCAATATTTACTCAATTCCTCTTTTATATCTCATGATTTTCATCACAATTCTGGGATTGTAGAGAAAAGTAAGAAGAAGACAAGGAAGTAAATAAATAAATAATTGAAATATTTTACATATTACGCACTATTCCCCTTTCATTTTTTTTCTGTGGCTAGACAAAACACTAAAGGTCATGATCTTTAAAACATTGTTATTGCCTAATTATACTAATTCATGGGATTATACTCTGAGGATTGTTTGTTTCTTGGGGCTGAAGTTCAAATATTTTTCTTAATCATGCAGGGTTTACTTCTGAGCAAAAAACTATGTCAGTGGAGGTAATACGGAAGGCATTTCAAGCAACAGAGGAGGGATTTCTCTCTCTGGTTACCAAACAATGGCCAACAAAACCACAGATTGCAGCAGTTGGATCATGCTGCCTGGTTGGTGTTATCTGCAATGGGACCCTTTACATTGCCAACCTTGGTGATTCCCGTGCTGTTTTGGGGAGACTTGTCAAGGCAACCGGGGAGGTTCTGGCCATTCAGCTCTCAGCAGAGCACAATGTAGCTATAGAGTCTGTGAGGCAGGAGCTGCGTTCTTTACACCCGGATGACTCACAAATAGTAGTTTTAAAGCATAACGTATGGCGTGTGAAGGGCCTTATACAGGTAAGGCGTCTTTGCAAGGGAACGGTTTCATGTTAGACTCTACAATCATGATATGCAAACATTTTTGCTTCCTATATTATGTATGGTTGCCGTATGTTAGTCTGCTAATTTCAATGTTGCTAGCTAACTAGTTAAACATTTGGCAACAACTAATAATACTAGAGGAGTTAGATACCTTATAAATGAGGTGATACTTCCACCTTTTTTATTCAATTTTCTGGTTATTGTTAGAGTTGGAGCAAATTTTGGTTCCACTTATGTTTTCAGGGTTGAGGGTTTGCCCTTCCTTTATTTGGCCCACTTATAATACAATCTACTTAAATATGTGTTTTTGGTGTGATTATGTTATGTGGTATTTATGGAATGCTATTGGTAAGGTGCATTGGTTAGTTTATAGATTAAAGTAGAGAAAAAGTTTTTTTCTCTCTCTTTCTTGGGTGGGGGTTCTACACTTCTACTTTCTCTCCTTTATTTTACACCTTATATTTACTATTTTTGTTAAGTTATTCACTTAGGCCAAAAAATGTAAAAGGTTTGGTAAGTTTTCCCTGCTTATGATAGTTTAGTTCTGGTCACTTTTAGGCATTTAGTTCTTAAAGGGTTGATTGTGATTTGCGAGTTTAGGTAGTTTGGCTTTATTAGAGATTAGTATCTTGATGCAGTTGTGAAACTGATTATGAAATGAAGTTTTCAAGGAATTTTTTATGCTGAGTAAAACTCTATTCAGAAACTCTTTCAGCCTCATACTATGTCATGCATCCTTGCTATTTTATAGGGCTTGTTTAGTACTGTTTTATATTTGTTTTCATCCCCATAGCTGTTGAGATCTGTCCTCTACAACCAGAAGCTTCGGTCCATTGACTGAGCTGCTTGTTTTTTAACTTCAAATTGTTTGCTTCTTGGTAAAACTTAGGTTTTTTCTTTTGCTCCTTTGATCCATGTGTATGGGTTTGTGTAAGGCAAATATGTCAGGGAGTGCAAATTCTTGTTCCAAAGCAGTGAACAATACCTTTATGGATCCCTTTTTTTTATTACTGGCTTTCATGTTGGCTAGACTAACATAACTTAATTGGCGACCACGTGATGGACACGATTATCGGTAGTGTATCTTCTGATATGTCAGGGAGTGCAAATTCTTGTTCCAATGCAATGAACAATACCTTTTTGGATCCCTTTTTTTTATTACTGGTTTTCATGCTGGCTAGACTAACCTAACTTAATTGGCGACCACGCGATGGACACGATTATCGATAGTGTATCTTCTGATCTGATACAGAGTTGTTTCTTTTTCTTTTTCTTTTTTATTTTAATTATTTTCAACTTGGATCAGGAGTACAGCAAAAAGAGTATAGTTTTGTTGTACCCTGTGTTGTTGGTCACTCCAGTGTTGGGATCCTGAATTATTCCATGAGATGAGAACTCTTAAAGAAAATAGTATTATGCGTTGAACTAGGATGCTTCTTTCCCTTCAATATTTACTTTATTGGTCAGAAATTGACAGTGCCAATCTTCCCAGAGATTAATTAGAATAAATTTTGTTGGTCTCATCTGTAGCTCACTTGTCGCTTTTGTTGGTGTCATGATAGAAAGATGATTTTACAAAAATCTCTGGTGTTTTTAGTACTGGTCTGGACATTCTTGCCGCTGGTCAGTACAATTTTTCAGTTAGATACACTACAGAGGTTTTGTGATCCACGGAAGAAAAGTTTCCATGAGCAGGGTAAAGAAAAGTGAACATAATTACCAATCATAGAATGTCTGAGACAGTGAATGCTTACGAGGAATTTGTGAACTGGAAAAAGTCAAGGAACGTATTCTTCATGGAAATTTCTTGCTAAGCATGCATTTGTGCACCTATACATTCATGGGATATTGGAACCAAGAAGAAGTGAAGTCAGGGCTTTCAAACTAACACAGTGCATGTGGAGGTCATGGGGTTCTCACTTTGGGTTGTGGTCCTTGTGGATCCCCAATAAAGCTAGTCAGGGGTGGACCCAGAATTTAGCTTTTTGAATTTTTATAGAACGATATTTAGAAATTGAAATGCGTAGCTCAAGAAATTGATGAGGAAGAATACCAAAAACTCCAAGTGTGGTAGAGAAAAAAATATTAGCCAAGCAGTGAGCGGTATGCCATTATCAAAGTAGACACAAGACTAGAGAGTCAGTGTTGGAGATGTAGAGTTCACTGTCCAAAGAACTAAATTACTTAGATGGTTTGTTGAAAGATAAAAATACTGGTTATTTTGTTGGGAGTCAAAAGCAAGCAGAGTCAAAGGCGGGTTAAACTCATATAAGCAGAGGGGGAGACCCCATGGCAGCAAGAAAAGGCGATCTTGTGCTATACTCCGGTGATTTCTTTCCTACCGAGGCACACAAACTCCCATCGTGTCCGGTGCTCCGCGTTCTATCTAGGTTTCGCTCTTACGTACGCCCCACCTCCCATAGAAGAAGGGGAACCTCTTCAATAGAAGAACCCTTGTGAGGCCGTTTTGGGATGGGTGCAGAGATGATTGCTTGTCAGCCAGCCTCCCTCCCCTGTCAGTGGAAGAGAGTTTTGTATGTACAATGGTTGATTGTATTTAGTATGCTATAATTGAATTATGTTATAATGACCACCTTTGAATATCATTTGATGTGATACTTTTCTAAGTACAAGACGTGACACCATACATGATCCAATTGCAATATTTAATAGTTTCCACATAACACTTGTTTCATGCATACAAGGTGTCACATAAGATAGTACTCAAATTTAGTCATTATAACATTATTGGAAGTAAAAACAACAAAAAATCAGCTTCAGTCTCCTAACAGAGTAATCCCTTACCTTGGATCGAAAATGTTAACGTGGCAGGCATTGAAGTAGGGAATCTCTTTACCGCTGTAAATTTTGTTAAAAAATAGATCATACAAATTTATTTTTTTTTTAAATGGGGGGAGGGGGTTTGCTGGCCCCCATGTAGTTCCACCTCTGAAGCTAGTTGACAGAAACAATCCTGGGGAATAAAGTTCCCTGGCATTCATAAGATCCATTTACAGGAAGTTAGATGAGAAATTTAAGGTCTATATATGGAAAAGGGGGAAAGAAATATGAAGCTCCATCCTTTGTGAGTTTTGCATGTACGATTCTTTAGACTCAAAACCATTGTGTTACTTGCATGCTTGGTCTAAATGATATGATAGGCCAGTTCATATTATTTATTTCAGGATGAAGGTTCTGGTCATGGCCACTGCCTTGTCATCATTGTATGGCATTGTTGGTATGGAGAGGCATGAAGTTCAAAAAATGTTAGGTGATATTTCTATATTTCCTCGAACTCCTCTTAAGATGTTATTTAGCAATCAAAGTTTATTACGGAGCCCTATAAAAATGACAAGAAACCACATCTTATAAATAAAAAAGAAGATAAAATGGTCATTTTTGTAGGCTAAAATTTGCCCTATTATTTTGATGTTTTACTTTGGAATGATTGTTGGATGATTCCCATTTTCTAAATAGCTTGATGAAAAGCGAACTACTCAAAGAAAAGTACTTGTTTTCAACAGATTTAATGTTGTGCACGAGCTTATGACCTCAAGGAATTGAGATAAAGGCATGTTGGGTTGAGTTTCCAAGTTTAAGGGCGTCATTTTATTTCTCCTGTTGTCTATTTTCCTTCTCACTGCAAACAAGCCCTGTTTTTACTGTCATTCTCCTGTCCCACCCATGGTGTTGCCATTGTTAGTTTGATAAATGCATCTTGTACTTTGATGTTCAGATTATTATATCTTGCAGGTTTACTTATAAAAAATATATATATATCTTGCAGATTTCAAGATGTATTGGTGATGTTTATTTAAAAAGGGCAGAGTTCAATAGGGAACCATTATATGCCAAGTTTCGTCTACGTGAACCTCTTAGAAGGCCGGTATTGAGCTCAGAACCATCAATTTCAGTACACCAACTACAGCCACATGATCATTTTATTATATTTGCATCTGATGGACTCTGGGAGCACCTAAGCAACCAGGAAGCAGTTGATATAGTTCAAAATCATCCTCGCAGCGTAAGATGCTTGACCCTGGGCATTGATACTTTTTATCATAGATGGGGTTTTGAACTTCTGTATATTTCTTTCATCTTACAACACCAAGAAGGCAACTCTTAATCTTACCTCTTTTTAAGTTTGTCTTCTCACCTAATAACCGAGTCAAATTGGTTGTTGGAGTCATATAAATACTGTTCAATTTTTTATCACTCAGTTGTCTAAAAACTTGAGTTGTTAGAGAAATGGGTAGTTTTTTTTTTATTTATATCTTCAACACGCCCTTTATATGGGGACTGGCTCTCTTCCGTTAGCAGGTCAAACACTTGAAAGTATTTGATTTTCAGATTGGTGGTGAGATTTGAACACAAGATTTATTTCCCACATTGATACCATATTAAGTTGTCAATAAAAATCTTATCTAAAAACTTAAATTGTTAAACAGATTGGTAGCTTTATTATTTATATCAAATTCTGTGTCATGATATTGTGAAAGCCACTCTTGTATAGTCTTAACGATCTGGTAACTGAGCATGGAGGAAAACATCACTTGTTCTTTCACTTTTGAATGTCAAACCATTGAGGAACACGTCTGACTTCCAATCATATTTTTTTGAAAGAACAAGAAATGAAGAAAATTAACTTTTAGTTTCCTTCATGCAGGGAAGTGCTCGGAGGTTAGTGAAAGCTGCACTGCAAGAAGCTGCAAAGAAGAGAGAAATGAGATATTCGGACTTGAAGAAGATTGATCGGGGGGTTCGTCGGCATTTCCACGATGACATCACAGTTATTGTTATTTTCCTTGATTCAAATCTCGTGAGCAGGGCCAGCTCAGTCAAGAGTTCCAACCTGTCTGTGAAAGGGGGCGGCATCAACCTGCCTTCCAATACTCTTGTCCCTTGCACTACGCCCACCTAAGTCGGGGCACTACCCAAGGAAGATAGTTCTAATGTTATTCACATGTTGTTTGTACTATTCAGAGTCATGTAATTCCAGATAGCTTCTGAAGGATATGATTCATGAAAAGAGCAGACCGTTAATTCTTTCGACTACATTTTGTGGCCTTCAACTGAGAACTAATACTTCCCAAGAAAAGAGAACTGAGAAAAGAAAAAATATATATCCTTCTGGCTATTTCCTTGATGCAATTCTTTTGACTTTTACTGTTTCTAGTTGTTCTTCCTTTACTTTTCTTTTTCGGCACCTGTAAATTGTTGACGGTCTGTCTTGAAATCTCTTTGTTTGTATCTACACTTAATCTTGACCAGTTATAACCTTGAGAAAAACGTCAGCATTTGGAGTGTTGTAGTGCAGGTTTGTGCAGATAACACATGGAGTTTTCATGGTTTCCAAACAATGGAATAAGTCTTTAATATTTATAAACATGATCAACATTTTTACTTTAAAAAAGCAAGCTTTGTCCCAGGAAAGGTGATTTTGAAATCACCTTTCGAAGTGAAAGGTGATTTCGAAACTTCCCATCTGCTTGTGACCAAATCATCAATCCTTTGATCACCAACATGGACTAGTGTTGGACATGCAATCATCCTCAGGATATCACCATTCACAAAAATATCGGGTTGCTTCAACGCTATTTCGTTTGACAAATGTGTTCGGAGTTTCACTATTGATGGTCATAGAAGCAACCAAAACAACTTTGATTATAGTTCTTTGGGTTAAATTGACTTTACCCCTTAAGGTATAGGTCATGTGACTTATCTCCTCACATTTAATAATCACTGCACAAATTGACTAAATTGTCCTTGTATATAATAGTGCGTTAAGAAAGCAAAAAATTATAGCTTCTTTGTTAAGAGAGTACGTTAGCATGCATGAGAAAAAACACTCCAAACAAATTGGAGAAAAATTAGGACTACTTTGTTTATTTTGAAATTCACTGCAAATTAGTAGAGTTCTTTATGTACTGACAAATCTTTAAAGAAATCTATTGAAGAATGATTTACATTGCGAAAAAGATATGATTCATAGCCTTTTTTGTTTGTAATAGAGTTGCGATTCTTACCCAATGGTCCAACATCAACTTGTTACTTTCTGTACTGAGTGGTCCCAATTTTGAATTTTTTGTCAATTTTTGTCTTTTTCTGTTAATTTTGTTGGCAGAGTGGTACCGACTTCGAATTGAACCTCTGATTTTTGTCTTTTTCTGTTGATTTTGTTGGCTTAGTGGTCCCAAGTTCAAATATTTTGTTGATTTTTGTCTTTTTATGTTAATTTTGTTGGTCTAGTGGTCAAGTTGGACTTTTTTGTTGATTTATCTTTTTGTTTTTTTTATTGTTTACCGAATGTATTATTTTACAATTAAGTTGTACTGTGGGAGCCACTTTGAGTGGAACCACATGTGGAGTGCAAAGGTGGTAGGTTAGTCGTATTGAAAATTGCAACCAAAACAGAATGTCAGTATTTGAAATTAAAGATATTTACTATGAAATAGTAGGTGGTAATGGAACAAACATTGACATGCACTGTAAGTAGCCTAGCTATAGTTTAGATATGGACTTGAAGCAAATAGTTGATGACAATAATGTAATTAGAATGCTGCAAGCATATGAGGGGCTGTCAACTGTGGTGATTTATATAGAAAAATGGTTTGATCCTATTATGGTAATATCATCAAATTGTGAGATATTTTCAGGTAACGAGGCCCTTACTGTATAGGTTGTGAATGACCAGAGAAACAGTGTTGATGAAGGTGATAAGGTAGGTTTGAGCTTAGGTAACAATGAACCTGTTGATATTAACTTGTTTGATTATGAGATATTATTTGATGATGATGTGACAAACTCAGAGCCGGTGTAGAGTGAAAGTGTTGGTACTGTCCATGATTCTGATGCTGAAGGACCACAATATTCAAATTTTAGGACTGTCCATGAAGCTATTGCTGAAGTTGAAGATGATAATGAAGACAGTAATGACAACGATGATTATGTAACTATGTAAGTAATCAAAACAATGATGAAGACAGTGATGACAGTGATTAGGAAGACGATGCATTATTGGAGGATAATAGAGAAGGTAGTACTGAAGATAGTGATGATCCAAGCTGGTTGTATGAAGATCTTGAGGGAGACTAAGATGGCAAATTTAAAGTAATTTGTGAACCTCCAAGTAATCAAGAAGGGGAGTGAACAAGGAAAACAACAACAGACCCTGTTAATGCAAAGGAATGGCATTTTGATCCAGGTGATGAAGATGATCCTGTCAGTCTTAAAGGTTCATAGGAGAATGAGGGGGTGATAACTTTCCAGTTTTCAAAGAGCCTTTGCTCATAAAAGATCCTAATAAACTGATTTTTGGAATGAAATTTCCCACCCCACATGTATTTAGGGAGTTTTTAAGGGAGTACAATGTGGTCCATGGTTATGACATTAAGTACATAAAGAATGAAAATACTAGGATAACAATAGTATGTAGGCATGGCTATGATTGGAGGATACATGCATCTCCAATTGGAGGAACTATTACTTTCCAAATAAAAGTTCTAAAAGGCAAGCACACATGTGGCAGACACTACAAAAACAAGCAAGTGGATTCTAGGTATTTGGGAAAAAGCTTGTGAATGTTGGGAGAGACAACCCAGACATTAAGATGTCAGCATTGAAGAACAAAGTGAGAAGAAAAATGATGGTTGATGTAAGTAGATATCAAGTGTATAGGGCAAAAAGAAAGGTAAGAGACTTCATTGTAGGTGATGTAAAGGACCAGTGTCACAGGATTTAGGACTATGTTGAGACAGTGAGGAAGCATAATCTTGTTAGTCACATGATCGTAAAATCATATCCATTTGTGTTACAACCTACTTTCTAGATGATGTATTTTAGGCTTGCAGTAATGAAGGATGGATTTGTGGCAAGGTGTAGACCTATTATAGGACTTGATGGTTGTCACTTGAAAGGTATATACAGAGGGCAACTATTGTATGCTGTTGACAAAGATGGGAATGACAACATGTTTCGAATTACTTTGGCATTAGTTGAAATAGAGTGCAAAGACTCTTGGAATTGGTTTCTTGAAGAGCTGATGGGAGACATAGGAAGGGTTGAAGAAATGGGGTGGACGTTTATTTTAGATAGGCAGAAAAGACTAGTTGAGACTTTCTAGCATTTTTTACCTACAACTGATCATAGGTTTTGCCTTAGATATATGTATAGCAATTTCAAGACCAAATTTGGTGGTGCACAACTTTAAGGAACTATTTTGGAAAGTTGTAAGTACTGAAAATGTAAATGAATTCCAGTATTGAATGAAGAAAATTGAAGTTGTGGATCCAAAGGTTGGAAGTTAGCAAATTCCATCATAGTGGTTAAAAGGCATTAATCCTTGTTTATGGACCAGATCACATTTTTCCACAAGGATTAAGTGTGATATTTTAGTGAACAACATGAATGAATTATTCAATTCATATATTTTGGAGGCTAGAGATCAACCAATCATTAGCATGTTTGAGTGGATACGGAAATTGATGCAAAGAATTCAGATCAAGAAGAGGGGAGTCGAAAAGTATGCTAGTAATATCTGCCTAAACATCCAAGAAAAACTTTAAAAATTGAAGGTGGCTTCTAGAAATTGTCTTGCCACATGTTGTGGAGAGTAGTGTAAACCATTATGACAGGAGATATATAGTGAATCTAGACAGAGTTGTAGTTGCAGGATTTGGGAGCTTTGTGGACTACCTTGTAGTCATATTATTAGTGCTATTCGAACACAATTATGAGGAACCTGAAGTCTATGTCCACCAATATTATTGCAAGGCCACTTACATGACTATTTATGCCCATATGATTCATCATATTCCAGACATACATGAGCATGTGC
>JAOTRH010000024.1:21468079-21491697 GCA_034768845.1 Heliamphora exappendiculata
CCAGACATACATGAGCATGTGCACATAAGTTTGCAGCCACTAAACCCTCCCCATGCCGAGATGCTACCAGGAAGGCCTAGAAAGTTAAGAAGAAGAAAAGCAGATGAACCAAGAAATCCATACAAGGTCTCCAAAAAAAATCAAAATGTTACATGTGCAAAGTGCTCGCAAATTGAGCACAATAAGAGGTCATACAAGAATAGGATTCATCCTAAGTCTAAATTAGTTAAGGTAACATCATTGGTTCACTTTGATTTTGTTACTGCAAACTTCCATTTGATTTTGTTATAAACTACCAAACTAATTCCATGTTTTCATACCAAGCAGCAAAGCAGGACTATTGCACCTGATCCATCATCTCAGCCCCCACCGGCAACTGGGTCATCATTTCAGTCCCCACTCGCAACAGGGACATCACCTCAGCCATCAAAATCTGGTAGGGGCAAAAGCAGAGTAACAAGAGAAAGGGGAGACAGTCCTACTGTGGCCACAATATTGCAACAAATTAGGACAAGGAAGCAAGCCAATGCAGTTGAGGGTGCACATGGAAAAATGTGATGATTATGTTTTGTTATTGTTCTATTTTGTTATAGTTCTTATGTGTTGAAACACTTTTGTAATAGATGATTATGCAATGTTTTGAAAACTGGGGTTGATAATATTGTTGTAATGGTTTTGTTATTTTTGACTATGCAATCTTTTGATACTATTTATGAGCATTGTTGCCTCAGGATTGGTGGTTGAGCTTGAATATGGAGGGTGTTTGTGCAGTAGTATTGATGCTTTGCTTGAATATGGAGGATGTAGTATGTTATCATAACTTGTAGTATTGTTGCCTCAAGACTTGTTGCCTCATGACTTGAATATGGAGAATGCTATTTATGAGCATTGTTGCCTCATGACTTATAGTATCACAGGTTTTGGCCAACTGCTTGGTGTTTGAACCATGTGTTTGGTGTTTGAACCATTTGCTTGAGCCATTTGTGAAGAAGATTTTGAGTAATTGAAACATGTGCTTGGTTGTGGCACTCTCCATTTCTTTGAAAATGTAACATAACATTGTTCTGTCCAACCTTTTTTTCTACTATATTTGTATGGCACAATCATCATATCAAGTTTGTTTTTAGCATATGTGACCATGATATTGTGTATGTGTTAGCAAAAATAATACCTTGTTCCCTACTCACTGCGCCATTAGGTTCTATTATTGCTTCTCTACACGGTTAATCTCTTTTTTACCCATATGATGCTCTATATGCAGAATCTGCTTGCTTATGGGCTTCATGCAGAATCTACTTGCTTATGGTCTACTCTTTGGTTCTTTGTGGGTTCCCTATTCGTTTATTTTGTTAAAGGACTTGCCATATCAGCAGTTCTTTATCTCTCTCTCTCAATGCTATCCAAATTTGGTCTACTCTAAAATACTTACTGAAGTTTTTGAGTAATGAAGAAGGGTATTAGTTGCAACATTAATGAATTGGGTATTTCATTGAAGCGTTGAAAAGGCCATTTCATTGAACTAGAAAAATTATATTGTAAAGTAAAAAGTTATTTTCATACACAACAAAGCTCACTAAGTACCTACATTATTTTACAATCAACATTAGGAGTGTGCACATGAAGCATAAAATAGAAACCAAAATTACAGCCTTCATCATCAACATCATTACATCTTGGTTAGCTTCAAGTTTTATCACTCTTCCAGCTAAGTATTGTTTTGCCTCTTGATGAAGTGGTCTGCCATCATAAATTTGTTCTCTTCCCACAGCTGTGGAAAATGAAATTAGAGTACACCAAGCCTAGAAATCACAAGTCCTACTACCACTAACATAGTATAACCGTCCTTGTGAAGGTTTCTCGGCTTCAACAACTCTAATTGAAGCTTTTCAGCCACATTTGCATTTTCTGACTTGAAATCTAAGATGTATGGCATCTCCACCACTATTCCCTCCAAAGTTAGAAGGAGACATTGTTAGAAAGGAATAGAACAACAGTGAGTCTTCTTTGATGTAGGTTAAAAGTTGATTTGAACAAAATGATTGATTTAACTTACCATTGACCTTCGAAAATAACAAACAGAGGCTAGGGGCGATGTCTTCTGTGTCTTACCTTGTGTCTTATTTGATTTGGGTGCTGATTCTTTTGGGTCGTGCTTTTATAATAGAGGCTAAGGGCATTGAAGTAATTTTCTTAGTCAAATATAGAGGCTTCTCGCGTTTTCATCTAAAAAAATGAGTTAGTTTGGACGAAAATACTAACGGTGCTTTTTAGTCCACAAGTATTAGGGGGTTATGTGGTGATTATTAAATGTGATGGGATAAGTCGCACATGGCCTACACCTTAAGGGGGTAAAGTAAATTTAACCCTAGTTCATTTTCTATACTTCGTTTGTTGTCACATACTCCTTTTGAAATGTGCAAAATATATGAAGTTCGTGTTCACGAAACAATGAGTCTAGGCACAGATATACGATATGTTTAGGATAAAGATGCAATGATATAACAATTTTTTTGGAAAAAATTAAAATACGAATACGACTATGACACATTTCTAAAAAAACATTTTTTATAATCATTAGCGTTGTTCTATTCATAAGAACAATATTAAAAATAAAAATACATTTATTTTGTTGTTATTATCAAACATCTAATACGTACCAAGTAGGCAAAACATTGTGATCAATGGGTGTGGTGAGCCATGTTACATTTTGCTGGTTGATGCTCCATTGTTTTGGTAAGAAGTCCTGCGCTATTCTTGTAGTTGTAATGATCCTGTGTTGACGTTTAGTTCTGGTGGATGCCTAGCTCATTGATCTTAAGTGGAGGATAATAGGTAAAACTTGAAAATGAGTACATTTTTCCGGTGCTAGTTCTACTTGATCATAGGTACATAAAAGGTATTTTTTTTAATATGCATATCTTTATATACACCCTGATCATAAAGGGATGGAGCAAAAGCATGATTACTCTTTGCAATATACTATAAACCCATCATAGTCCGTCTCGAATCTCACATACGCGGAAGCTTAATACACCAGGCTGTCCTTTTTAACTCATGTTCCAATTAGTTGCAAGCAAACAAACAGAGTGTTTCTTGTAGCTGCACTTATAATAAATGTTGATCATTAAAAAGTATAAGTCAAAATCACCAAAATAAAATTTTTAAAAATTCTATTTGTAGCCTTTTAAAGTGATTTTTGAGCTATAAGCAAAAAGCATGAGTTATAAAAAATAGGCTGGTACAAATATCGAAAAGAACAAAAATTAGAAGTTTCAAGCAAAAGTTTTGATAAACACCCCCGAAAGCTACGTTTCACTCACCAATCTTTTATCATCTTATTTCACACAAGCAATGAAATAATTGGGAAATTGTTCTTGAAACTTTAACGAGGAGATTTCCATTTCAATGAAGTTGAAACAGAATCAAAATGAAAAACAAAAAAAAAAAAGAATAATGGTTTTCAACAATTTATAAAATTGCACGTCATTGAGCTTCAAGATATTCTTATCCGCTTAAATTTAAATAAAATATATGTAAATGTAGTTGGCCATTAATCATGAAATAAAGCCAGGGCTCGTGTAGCCTAGCGGCATCTCCCAACCTTCCCTTCGTCGAGGTTGTGGGTTCAAGTCCCATAAGGGGCAGTTGGGAGTGCTCTTGTATTTGATTTATGATAGTGTAGGTTTTTTGTGGCACAAAAAAAAAAAACATGAAATAAAGAGCATCCAATTCCCTTCTTCCATACTTGTATGCTCAATAAACAAATTTTGCAATAGTAGGGGCCATAAAGAGAGTAGGAATATTTAACTCTGGTGCAATCAGCACTTAAACCTTGCAAAGCAATATAGACTCGATCATGTAATGACTTCTATTATGACAAGCCAAGAGCATTGTTGAAGAAGGGAGAAAGTATCACAAGTTTACACATTCATAAGGAGGATGGTGCCATTGAATTTAAGTATTAAAGCTATACATGTCAATCGACACATAAAAGCAAATTCCTTAAATGGTTTAAGTTCTACAACATTGCATTTGTACATTTTATGTGATGAGACACTTTGCCCATTTAAGATCATGCCGATGAATATTTACAGGATCTAGGGATGTAAGTCACAATCACAATTTTCTCTTATCTCAGGTACAGCGAAACTAAGAATTGAGAGAAGAGTATAAATTCACCAACTATTACAGCAGGGGAGTGTATGCCGAAAAATGGGACAATGTCCACCTGCAACCAGTTCTCAACAAGTGAACCCACAGCCGCACCCACTACAAGGCCCCCTATGGTAATTAAAGTTGCCTTCCCTGGAAAACCAAAACATAAACCACATTGAAATAATTCACAAGTCAAGTTTGCAAAGAATGATTTAATATAAATCAATATTGAAACCCTTTATTGACAGAATTTATGGAGAAGTAACATTAACTTCATGTCGTATAGAAAAGTATGTAAAACTATTCTTCAAATGCTAAAATGGTTTGCTCAATCCTAGATTGAGCCTATGTTGTCATAAAGGACTAATAGAAAGCATCAACTCATCCTCCATACTGAATACATCTTACAGCAACCACAACAAACCATAAGCTAAAGTGTCACTTCGGACAAATTAGAGCTTCTTGGAAGTTGCATATCTGCGATTGCTCTATTTTTCATCATCAATTAACTGCAGTTGGAATTGACTTAATATGCTATTTTAATTTGTTCAACTTTGTTACATGAATTCGGATGTTGAATTTCAGATGCGAGCATCCATCTAAGTGTTAGATTCATCTTATTCCTATGCCCAGGATTTTCGTGCATGTTGGGTGAATGTGCAGCTACTCATGTTGTGTTTGATAGCATGACAATTGACATACATGGTTGGACCTACTTTCTAACAGTTTAAGCTTTTAAGACCATTGACTTGACATGGTATCAGAATTCTAGCTCCAAGACTTGTTTGTTTCCATGTTATATTGTTATTGTGCACTATGATCTGCACGTGCGAGAGTAAGCCTGAGGTAGAGTGTTGGATAGCTTAATATGCATTATTGGGTTCATTTTCTAACGGCTTAAGTTTTGGGACAATTGATGACTTAACAAACACACATATTCCCATGTCTTCACCCAATTGCATCTCTCATTTTCTAACAGCTTAAGTTTGTGGACAATTAGTGACTTAACACACATATTCCCATGCCTTTACCCAATTGCATATCTACAAAATGCAATAGAGCATCTATTAATATGATGGGATTTTTAGGCACACACACACACACACACATATATGAAAAACTTGAACTACCAAGTTGGGTAGATATCTAACACAATCATTTGTGCATCCAGGGCTGCCCTGGGGGTCCACAATCATTTGGCTAGCATGGGATCGATGCTAATGTAGACATTCTTTCAAAGATAGAAAGGAAAATAACATACAATATGAGAATTTACTAATTTGAATTGTAACAGAAAGCAACCAAATTATCATGCATAATGAAGAATCAACATCAATAAACAAGTGCAGTGTGATATGTTTTAACATTGCCAATTATAAATAACAATATAAGGTAACAAAGACTTACTGTAAATCACAAAAATTCAATAACAAGGGAAGAGATTTTTTTTTTTTAAGGGAAAATAAAAGAACCAAAAAAAGCAAAACAATTGAAGATAAAAAATCATTTTGAATATCAATGAACTTATGAAACAGAGAGCCTACTTGATAGAAATGCTCCTTACCTAACTTTATATTCTTTTTGGTCATGAAGTATAAGGATGCTCCAAAACTAGTGGCCAAGATCAGCCCAGGAACATCTGCCCCAGCATAGGGCGCTGTGGAAGATGTAGAGGCACCATTGGCGTAATTTAAGACCATAAGGGCTCCATAAACACCGGCTTGTATGCCCAAGTCACCAGCATTTGGGGTTTCAAATGAAACAGATGAATTCTTTACTGTCGCTTGCAGCCACTGAGGCATTGATCCCATCCCAGGAGCATTTAAAGGTTTAACATCAGCATAACGAATGTTGCTATCAACAACTTTTCCAGCTCGACGCTGCGACAAACTTTGCATAAGCAACATATCATATGCAGCCTCTACCTGGAAAAGTAAATCAAATCATTTCACAGAGGTTATGACGTTGAAAGTATAAATTACAACCAATTCTATGCATGTTAAAAATAATCTACGCTACATATGGCATTGTGTTAAGCATGGTTGAGCTGCATGCATTGGAGCATGCGGTTGGATAGATGCTATACGGATGTCCAGAACTAACCAAGATTGCTACAACGACGCTATGCAAAGAAGCCCGTGCACAGGGGCTCATGCGCCTGCACAGGAAGACGTTAGTTGGTTGAATGTGGGTCACAAGCCCCGCATAAAATGTCTAACTAACCTGAAGGTCACTGATTGGTTTTCACTTTTCAGTAGTCTGTTCCTTAAAAATCTTGATGATCCTAGAAATGTAACTTTTTGATCCACTAAAACTCTTAGAGAAGTAACTCTCAGATGGCAACACTTCAAAAGAAACTAGGAGATAAATTAATATTCACCAATGCTGGCAATGCAGCAACTTTAGAAAGGATTGAGAATAGGGTAATGGAGCATTGTAGGTTTCACCACATATCAGAAAATAAAAATCAAAAGAACAAACTCATTCCACACTGCCAAAATACAAATGGCAATGAATGTATACACGTTGCAGCACAACTTAAAAGGCACATATACCCTTAAACTCAGTGTTCATGTCTCATATGTTGCAGGACTTGTTATCCACACCTCAAGCAATCAAGGCTTCTTGCAATGTCTCAGATGCCACAACCAAGGTGAGAGTCTGATTAGCAAATCAGACTTTTTGACTTTTTGGTTAAGAACGCAAAGAAGTCAACATGGCTCACTTGGCAAAAAAGCAAGAGTTAAAGAGCCAAAAAGTCAAATCAAAACATTAATTCTTAGAATATTCTGTTCAAATTCCTACCACTTTTAAAAGATAATAATATCCGCCATTCATAAATTATTTACCACAACTATCAACTATATATAATTGTTGTTTTCAACTATATGGAAGGGCAAAACTGTCCAATTTGAACTAAAAGGAAAAAAGATAATTTTTAACTCCATCAACCAACTTCAAAAAAACAAACTAAAAAACTAATTTATCAAACAACTTATTTTGAACCAAATTTAGTTTTTTGGCTAAAAATACAAAAAGTAAAAAAGCTAGCTTTTAAGCTAGTTGTCAATCAAGGACAAAGTCGTAATTTCTAGAACAAAAACTTCATTGCCAGTAAAAAATTATATTATAAACAATATAGATGAAAATCAATGTCAATGATGTTGTAGATTTTAAGTCAAGATTCGATTAAATCCAACCCACAAGTCACATTGGTAAAGAACACAACTAAGTCACAAACGAACACAAAACAAGAACGAGAACAGAAAACAACCAATGATGCACACACACGATATTTCATGTGGTTCGGCAATGGTGCCTACGTCCACAGACTCACACTTGTATTATTGATCTGAGAATTACAAAAGAGAATAAGTTCTTGAGAGAGAACTAAAAAAATAACAGAAGAAAAATAGATCACACACAGGCTACTGTAAACCCTAGCAGCTTTATAGCATGCGCCTTCGGATAGACCGCTCGGGCGGTCTTACACAACCCTCGGTTTCTCTATCTGCAAACACCACCGCTCGAGCGGTGAAAAGACCGCTCGAGCGGTCAACCCTAAAACTGGGTTTTTCTTCATCTAGCTCAACAATTCTCCCACTTGAAGTAAAACCACTCCAAGCCTTGTACAATCCTGAAATCCTAAGTCCCGTGTGAGTCAACCCTTTGCCTTCTAAGCCCAAAGACCAACAGAAGCTGAACTGTCTCTCAGCTTCTCCACTGTCACAACCTTCGTGAATATGTCTGCAGGATTTTCGTTCGTATGAACCTTCTCCAGATTGAACTGTTCCTCTTCCAGTTTAGACCGAATAAAGTAATACTTTATATCAATATGCTTAGTCATTAAATAAAATACCGAGTTCTTTGCCAAGTGTATAGCATTCTGACTGTCGCTATACAACTGACACTTGTTCTGACCTCTTCCCAGTTCTTTCAAGAAACCCTTTAACCAAATAAGCTCTTTGCATGCTTCAGTGGCTGCGACATATTCTGCCTCGGTGGTAGAGATTATTACTATCTTTTGCAACCTGGAAACCCAGCTTACCGCTACACTTCCCAGGATAAACACATACCCTGTTGTACTTTTTCTGCTATCAATGTCCCCAGTTAGGTTTGAATCCACGAACTCTTTCAGCTGAATCCCTGAGCCCTCATAACACAAAGCATATCCCCTGGTACCCCTGAGATATCTCAGAATCCACTTAACTACTTCCCAGTGCTCCTTGCCCGGATTTGACATGAACCTGCTCACAACTTCCACTGCATGGGCAATGTCCGGCCTTATGCAAGTCATGGCATGCATCAAGCTACCTATGGCTGACGCGTACGGTACTTTTGCCATGTAGTTCCTATCTTCGTCTGTGACAGCTCCCTGTTCCTTTGAAAGCCTGAAGTGACTTCCCAAAGGCATGCTAACGAGCTTAACACCTTCCATGTTGAAACGCTGCAGGACCTTTTCAACATACTCCGACTTCGAAAGTCTTAACTTCCAACGCTTTCTGTCCCTGCTGATCCTCATCCCGAGAATCTGTTTGGTTTCTCCCAAATCCTTCATTGCAAATTCCTGGGACAATTGAACCTTGAGATTTATAATGTCATCCATGCCGGATCCTGCAATCAGCATGTCATCTACGTACAGTAGGAAAATCATATACGAGTTGGCAAACCTCTTAATGTAGCAACAATGGTCACCATGGCGTCTGCTGAACCATGTATCTGCCATAAAGCTGTCAAACCGCTTATACCATTGCCTGGGTGCCTGTGTGCCCGTTTCAATCCATGCAAGCTTTTCTTCAGCCTGCACACCATGTCCTCCTTTCCTTTAACCAAGTACCCATGTGGCTGCCGCATGTATATCTCTTCCTCTATATCACCGTGGAGAAACGCTGTCTTGACATCTAGCTGTTCCAGATGCAAGTCTTCTGTAGCCACTATACTCAGAACTGTCCTGATGGTGGATATTATTACAACTGGTGAAAATATCTCTGTGTAGTCAATTGCCGGCTTCTGCTGAAAACCCTTGACCACCAGCCTCGCCTTGTACCACTTGCTCCTATCAGTTTCTTCTTTCAGCCTATAGACCCACATGTCCTATAATGCTGACTTACCCTTGGGCAACTGAACCAGATCCCAAGTCTTGCTAGATGACAGAGATTGTATCTCTTCATCCATTGCACGCTCCCACTCGCCCTTTGCCTCTGTCTTCGAAGCCTCTTCAAAGGATTCTGGCTCACCACTGTTAGTCAACAGTAGGTAATGCAATGAGGGTGAGAATCTAACTGTAGATTTGCTGACTCTAGTAGACCTCCTGATTATGGAAGTTTGTGGCTCTGCTTGTGGAGTTGGCTATCTGTTCACATCCTGGGGTTCTAAGACTTTGCTAGACGATCCTTCAAACTCAACATAGTCTAATTCGCCTGCTGTCTCATCCTTCTAATCATGTCTGTTTTTATACAAAACTAACTCATTGAAGACCACATCCACACTCTTCACAACTTTCCTGCTTTTTGGATCCCACAGCTTATAACTGTAGCTATCTATACCATAGCCAATAAACACACATTTTCGAGACTTGGGGTCTAACTTCTCCCTATTTTCTGACTCAACATGTACATAGGCTATGCAACCAAAAATGCGTAAATGAAAAATCTTTACCTCTTTTCCGGTCCAAGCTTCTTCAGGCAATCCACAATTCAATGCAACTGAGGGTCCCCTGTTAATTAGGTATGTTGCTGTATTCACTGCATCTGGCCAGAACTTCTTTAGCAACCCGGCATGTAACCTCGTACTCCGAACACGCTCCATGATCGTCCTATTCAAGTGTACTGCCACTCCATTCTGTCTCGGCCTCATCAGAACAATTTTCAGTCTTCTGATCCCGTTAGCTACACAGTAATCTTCAAATTCTCTGCTACAGTACTCGCCACCGTTATCAAACTTTAGACGCTTTAATTTCATACATGTTTCATTTTCAACATATGCCTTCCAGTTCTTAAAAATACCGAACACGTCAGATTTATTGTTACAAAAATAAACCAATAACTTTCTAGTAGCATCGTCAATGAAAGTTACGAAATACCTCGAGCCACCGATAGAGGGTACCTGAATAAGTCCACATATGTCTGTATGCACCAACTCCAATCTGTCTGACTTTGGAGTCTTCGCTTGCTTTGTGAAGCTGACCTTTTTCTGTTTTCCGAAGACGCAATCTTCACAAAATTTCAAGTCCACAGACTCAATACCCGGAAGCTTCCCTTTCTGTGCCAAAACTCTCATTCCCTTTTCACTCATGTGACCGGGACGCCTATGCCACGTGTTAGTGTCTCATTTTGATGCTGCCACTGTTATGCTACTGTAAGAACCCAAAGATACATACAGTATACCCTCCTTCTTCCCTCGGGCCAAAATCAATGACCCTTTACTCATCTTCCAGAAGTCTCCCGCAAAAGTCGTCACGATTCCAGATTCTGAAAATTTGCCTACTGAGATCAAGTTCCTCGTTAAACTATGCATATGTTTAACATCCTTCAGCTTCAGTACTGTACCGTTGACCTGTGTAATATGTATTTCACCCTTCCCAACTATACTGCAAGCATCGTCGTTTCCCAGATATACTTTTTTAAAATTTCCCTTCATATACCCATGAAGTATATCCATGCGGGGGAGTGGAATGGAATGACGCACCCAAGTCAACAATTCATGAATCGGTTCTATAATCTAATGCACAAATCAAAGCATCTGTATTTTTCTCATTAGAAACATTAACAGTAGCCTTACCACCTTGATTTGTGTTTCGCGCTATTTTCTCGGAGCTTTGCAATCATTTTTGAGATGGCCTTTCTGTTCACAGTTCTAACATCTGCGATTTATCCCGTGATTTGAATCTATGGTTTTCCTGCGTTGGCCTAACAAGACTTCAATAACAAATTTTGATGATAACAAACCTATGTATCTAATTGTGTAAATTGAGATTGTTTACAGGACATACATACTTAGCACAATCCAATATACAAAGTGGAAGACATGACGCTTAAATTCAAATCAAGTTCTTTGGTGACAAGTTTTTGTGGAACAAAAGCAAGGAATCAAGATATTGAAGACTTGAAAAATATTTTGTAATATTAGGATTCTTGTACACTCACTTTATTTCTTGAATTTTACTTTAAAACTCATAAGAATCCTAAAAAGTCATAAAATAATTTTTTCAAATCAAACAGTGATCAAATCTATTTTGGAAACATAAAATTCTGATTTTTCACATGTCCAGTCGACTGATGTATTATGCCCAGTCGACCGAACTAGCTACCAAAAATACATTTTCAGATCTACAACAGTTCAGTCGACCGAACCTTGGAGTTCAGTCGTCCGAAGTGGAGTTCAGTCGACCAAATGAGTTTCATCAGTCGACCGAACAGGCTTAAATTCAAAATTTTCTGAAAACGGCTAGTTTGACATTTCTTTATTTAACCCAACGGCTAGTTTGATTTTGGAGCCTATAAATAGAGACCTTGTACTATTGTTTCATTCACTCAATCATCTTAACTATTCTCTCATTCTACTACTTCTTCGCACTTCAATTCTTTAGCTTTTCATACACATTTTTTAGAGAAAAATCATTTAGTATTCTCATTGAGCTTCATCGTTTTATTTCTTGAGAAGTGAGTTTAGAGTTTTATTTGTTGTACTTATTTGCTCATCCAAAGAGCGTTCTTTGTACACTCTCATATCATTCTTCTTGTTGATTTGTATTTGAGAAAGATAATTCTCAAAAGAGGCTAATCCACCTACAATAATTGGGTTAATTTGAGAAGGGTACATTCTCAAGAGAGGCTATTCCACCTGAACTAAGGAGAGAGGCTCCTCCGCCTATTGAATGAAAGGTAGTGAAATCCTCATAGCAGTTGGCTTGAGGCAAGGACGTAGGCCGTTGCGCCGAACTTTGTAAAAATCGTAGTGTTATTTTTCTCTTGCTTTACTTTTTTTATTATCTTGTTGTTTATTGTTAAACCACACACACACTCTTGTATTTGATTTCTTATCCATTATTTGTTCTTGTATTTGCTTAAACCAAGAAAAGTTTTAAAACTAGAAGTTGTAAAATTAATTTTTATACTTATATCTTATAACAAAAGATTTCTGTGTATTTAAATATTTGACTTATAAAGATTTGTATTGTTAGTACAAAAGGGAATTGAATCTAGTTTACAAGAAGGTTTTGGATCAATTAAACATACTTGCAAGTTAGAGTTGAAAGCTACACTTTTATTTTACATTGTTAAATCAAGAAGGGTGTTGTAATTAATTAACAAGAAGTAAACAAAAATTTACATTTAAAACTTCTAATAAAAGGCTCCTTTTTAGTTACAAATTTCAAATAAGATATACTTGTCTTTTTGCAAGGAATATTGTAAATCTACATTTGTTCTTAAATCATTCAACAAAAGGTTCTTGTTTATAAGTACAAATATATTTGTATTTTTTTTTATAAGTAATTTTCTTATGAAATGAAAAATCATACACTTGTATTTAAATATTTGATCTAAGAAATTTTAAAATTCAATTCACCCCCCCTCTTTGGATTTTACACTTACTCTCACCCCAGCCCTCTTGATTCTTCCTATCTGTCTTTCTTCCTCTACTGTCGGCGTTCAACACTGACCCTGATGTTGATCCTTCACCTGTTGTTCTATAGCGTGATTTCTCTCCAAAGATGAAACCTACAACCTCCTCCAACTTCAACTTGGACGAGGAGTTGTTGACTGCGACAACCAAGCCGCTCCAGCTTTCTGGTAAACTGAACATGAGAGCTAAGGCTCTAACCTCATCATCAAAGTTGATCCCAACTGACTCTAACTGGTTTACAATGGAGTTAAACTCGTTGAGATGCTCCGCTATAATGGCATCGTCCGCCATCCTCAGATTGAATAGCCTCTTCATCAGGTATAACTTATTTGATGCAGATGGCTGATCATACATCTTCTCCAACGCTGCCAATAATCATGCCGCCGTCTTCTCTTTTGCGATATTGGAGATCATCGACAGTGCGAGACTCAGTCGCACAGTCCCCAAAGCCTTTCGATCCAATATCTCCCACTCGGTCTGTGTTATCTTCTCTGGTTTCTCCCCAAACAAAGGTTCAAGCAGATCCTTCTGATATAGAACGTCCTCGACCTGCATCCTCCAAAAGGCAAAATTCGAACCATTGAACTTCTCGATCATGATATTCGTGTCGTCTGCCATGTCGTGATCTTCACCTTCCAAACCTTACTCTGATACTAGTTGTTGTGGATTTCAAGTTAAAACTCGACTAAATCCAACCCACAAGTCATGTTGGTAAAGAACACAACCAAGTCGCAAACGAACACAAAACAAGAACGAGAACAGAAAAACAACTAATGATGCACACACACAATATTTTACATGGTTCGGCAATGGTGCCCACATCCACGGACTCACACTTGTATTATTGATTTGAGGATTACAAAAGAGAATAATTTCTTGAGAGAGAACTAAAAGAATAACAAAAGAAAAATAGACCACACACAGAGGCTGCTGCAAACCTTAGCAGCTTTATAACATGCGCCCTCAGATAGACCGCTCGAACGGTCTATCGGGCAGTCTTACACAACCCTCGGTTTCTCCATCTACAGACACCACCGCTCGAGTGGTGAAAAGACCGCTCGAGCGGTCAACCCTAAAACTGGGTTTTTCTTCATCCAGCTCAACAAAGGATTCTCAGAATAAGGCAATGCTACGAACTGAATATTCTAACAATCTTCTTGTTTTGAATTTCCACTATTTCCATCTATGGGAAATTGTCCATAATTCCAAATCTTAGCATGTTTATTGTTATGAAGTTTTTGTGTGGAAAAAGTATTCCATACTTCTAGTGCATCAAGGAAATTGATCTTAGCTCTGTAAGAGGATCAAGCATTAGGAATTTGAGAATGCCCAATGTTTTCCTAGGCCTAAGGGGTGAGGAGTCTTCTCAATGCAGTGAGCGTATTGCTATGGAAAAGAATTATATGGTTAATAGATCTGGACAATGGTAGTCCTCCCCACATCATCACTGTCCAATGACAATGCAACACATCAATCACTTTCGATTAGAAGTTTGGCCCACAAATGAATGTAGGTTTAGCATGTGGAGTTCTCAAATATTTTTGTCTTTGGTTTGAATTTCTCTGGGTGGGTTTTATCAAAAGAAGAAGAAGAAGTATTAGTAATTGTAATGTCCTATTTTTGTGGATGTTCCTGGTCATGTTCAAACCTATTGATGTGCATTGTGTTTGTTCTTTCTTGTTTGATGTTTCCACCATAATTCCTCAATATCATTTGCACAACAAGCGGTATCAAAGCTGATGAATCCATTCTTGAGCATTAAACATTGATGATTTGATCTTGGAGAAATCTAAGTTAATGGCGAGGCCCTATAGTATAGATGAAGGTATGGTTTTTGCAACGACGGTGACAATTTTGTTTGTATGGGTGAAGAAATTCAACAAGAACAAGTTTGTCTTTAAGATTCATAGTTGTTTTGAGAGTTTCTAAAGACTTACAAAGGATTTCCATAAAGAAAAGTTTACAATTTGAGAGAATTTCAAGTTTGGTGGAGATGAAGATTTTCTGATTTTGATCCTTGTAAATTGAATGGAACTTCTAATTTCAAATGTGTTTCCCTTCTATAAAGTGTTCTAATGGAAAAAACTTATAAATTATAATGCATAGAAAACTTGACTAAGCTCTAAACAATATCAAGTACTACAAACTGAGATTGGTCAACAGCTAAGGGGTCTCCACAACATAGTGTGCATGTTGCAGTGGAAAAGAATCGGGTAGTTGATTCCCCGCGAGTTTCTTCTTGAGATTTTTTCCTGTGCATTCCCCGTGGGTTTCTTCTTGAGATTTTTTCCTGTGCATTGTATCCAACCCAAACAGTGTTGATTAAGGATTTTTTTCCTTAAAACTTTGTACTTGTGATCTCCTATCATAGTGATGTTCTCGATAGTCTTCACCCATAACTATAACCTTACAATGGGTAAACTACATTGAATCTTTGCATACTGTGTCTGTTTTTTCTTGATTGATTTTTGAATCATTATCTTTCCATGTCAACTGTTCTTCTTGATAAGAGATATTCAAACGTTCTGAAGTAAATAAGAAGGTATCCATTGAAAGGTATGCCATATAAATCGATCATTACAATTCATTAGAACATTGAACTTCCATCAAATGGACAACAATCTGTAAATCTCTAGGGCCACCAGTGGGCAATATCCTTGCTAGAAAGCTAGAAAGCTACGGATTATAAGCAGTATAGCACCAAATGCATCATTTTGTCCCCTCTCATTTAATGAAGGGGTGAGGATGCTTACGAGGTCGCATATTTATTCTGCCTTAAAATGGTAAACTTTTCCATCGCATCGCCATTTAGGTTGTGGAGAGGTACTCTAGTAAGCGACCTAGTAACAACTGCAATTTACATCATTATTAAGTTCTATGCTGAATCAAATAGCCGACCGAGAGACGAGATCTAAACTCACCAATCCAAATACAAATTAGTTTTCCCATTTAACTTTGAGTTCAAAAGCTATTGTGCCTCCCATAATCACGAAACCCAATAGCCAATTTAAGGCTTTTTTCATGGCTAAAGTTAGTAATTCTGCAAATTCGGAGAACAATACAATAAACAGCTGTCTTTTGGTAAGCATAACAGCATAAACGAAATACAAATTTCCCATAACAAAAACGCAATATTCCACAATAACCCGATATTCAACCAGCACGAGAATCAGATTTTCTGTGTCTTGTGTTTTGTGTTTATGAGTGTGTGTCGATTCACCGAACCTGGAAAAAGTAATCTAAAGTTCACAAAGCTGAGAGAAAAACCCAAAGCGAGTGGAGGATAACACCACCTGTGAAATTGTGTCTTGATCGCCCTTACAAGCAGCAATAATCGAATTCTTGGCTCGAAGTATGTCGTCAAAGGAAGCACCCTCTGAAACACCAAGCAGCTTCATAGCGTTCTCTACGGACATCTCGAACGGCGCCGAGTCGTCGGCTCTGGACCCGGCGAGGAGAACCGCCGGTAATGTGCGGCGGGACGGGGCGGAGACCAGCCCCCACCACCACCGGTCGTTCTTGACCGTCGTCGTCATCTTCCCAATCTGGCCGGTCTCCGGCCTACGCACGCGGACCGGACCGGTCTTGTCGCGGCCGATGAAGGTGCGGTTGGGCCGGGCCGACAGAGTGGTGACCATTTGTTCTTTGTTGTGTTGCGTGGAAATGTGAGGCTGCTTTGGTTTCCGTTATGCTGTGTACAAGAGTCAGGCTGAGGTGGAGTGTCACAGGAGTATGCGCTCCTGGGTTCCGGACTGTCCGATGGAATCGTTGGAAAAATAATATTCGAAGATCGTGCGGAACCAATAGCATTAATAGAAGACATTGTTTTATTATATTTTATTTAGCATTATAATCACTTAATGAATCATGTGCCTAGGTAGTATAAGAGATATAAATCGCTTGGTTAGTGACTTTTTATTTACCTTAGAAGGTAAATTTTACTCTCAATTTACTAAAAATATTATTTTAAGTGTGATTGTACATATTTTATAATATAAAATAAATAATTTTTTAATACGAATTCTGATAATAAATGATTCATTCCTTCAATCACTTATGCTTATTAATAATTTAGTTCTCATAGATAATAAGTCATCAATATATGGCAATTGTAGAAAAAATCTATAAAAATTATAGAATGTTCCGTATTTTTATGGTGATATAATGGGCTTATAATATTTTATTATAACACTTCCACAGTAGCAAGGTTGGGTAATTATTTGCCCTCTTAATGTGATTTATTAGTCTATGTCATAAATTGTAAGCAAGCAAATTACATATGAATGAAAATTTTTAATTACTAAAAAATGTTTATTATTAGTCTATGTCATAAATTGTAAGCAAGCAAATTACATATGAATGAAAAATTTTAATTACTAAAAAATGTTTATTATAGACAACGCAATAAAGCCAACTCTAATGGTGGTGTTAAAAAGTGTATGTTGTTGGATTTATTAACTGAAAACATATTAATTTGTTGGTTTAGAAAAACAAAAAAGCAGAAATATAAAGAAAATAAATAACAGCAAACTAAAATTAATTACAACAGAATAATTATAAACTGTTTTCTAACAAAATAAAACACTATTCTATATGTAGTAAATAAAAATAGAAAATTGATTTATAAAATATAAACTGATATTCGAATAGAAGGTTAAGATATTATTTTATTTATGCAAAAGATAAACAAAACATAAACAAAATAAAACAAATACTGAAACTATATATAAAAGCATAATGAAAAGAAACCTGAGTATTCTTATATTAAAGCAATATGAATCAGAACAAAAATAGCAAAAGTAGGAAAATAAGAAACAGAAGAAAAACAAAACAATATGTAAGCTTACAGACTGAGTCAAACGTTCAACGTTGTGTCCTTAAGACATAATATGCCCACGCCGCGATGCTTGCGATTGAACGAGTATCTACCTCCAGGATAAAATAGTCTCCGTATACAGAAAAAGCACTGCAATCTGTACACCCAGGAACACCATTGTAGTTAAACTTTCTCGGAAAACTCGGAATGGAAGAAGGCAAAAAAGCAACAGCCGAAATGCAGTATGGAGGAGGCTTGTAAAAAATTCAGTGAGAAAACCGAATCTGCAGCAGCATTTAAATAGACGTTGCTGGTAACAGTTCGGTTTAAGCCGAACCGACACAACACCGGTTCGAAACAGCCGCACACCGGTTCGGCCTGCTCCAACAGGCGCGAATCGAATAACTAACCCAACGGTCTTGAACCGCCAACGAATCGATACTAACAGTAACGGACACAATTTAAAATTTAAATAATTAAATTTTAAATTCAAAATTTTAATTAAATTAAATTTTCATAAAAAGATTAGGGTTAAACCGACCCGACCCGCAACCCACAGACCACGGACCCGAACCCAAACCCGAGCCCGAGCCCGGCCCGGCTCGGCACTGTCGGCCGGTTAGACGGGCGGCGGCGGCGGTGGCGCGCGCGCGTGGTTCAATGGAGCAAGTTGAACTTTGTCCATAACTCCTTCTTCAACAAAAATTGAAATGACCCAAATGGCCAATCATTTATCTCAAATCCAGGCTTTATATGCCACCATAACTTTTTATTCCCAACCAATGTAGGATAGCAAAGCTCTTTTATAGTTGCTTGAAAGCCAACCATTTTCATTATCAACCAATGTGGAATATAACAGGGTTACCATCATTTTGCCAACTTCTATGGCACACTTTTGGAGTCAATTTATCATTTACCAGTTAACGATTTTGAACGCCATAAAATCCATAATTAAACTATTAATGGAGATGAACATATTAGGACTTTGAATCATAAAAAAAATATTAATCCATTCTAAAATTATTTAGTTTCAAAGTTAACTAAAACCATGTTCAAAAAAGTTCAAAACCCATATATATATTCCAACAATCCCCCACATGAATGAAATTTGCCGAAAAAAAAGATGCAACAATATGCAGATACTGAGAAAGTTCAATAAGAAAAATTCTGCATAGGATATGTCGCTTTTGGTTTTGAACCTTCCCTTGTGAAGAACTATCGGACTTACTGGCTAAACAGTGGACGCGATACCTTGAACTGTTCAGCTGTTTGTGTAAGTCAATACAATAGAATTCACATATAATTTTTCTAACCACAACTAGGCTCTCACGGTTGTGTCCATTTTGGCCCTAGGCGAATCCTGGTTTCATGAGTACTATTAGAAAATGTAGCCTTAGCATTCTCACAGAAGTGGTCCTTTCTCACTCATATAGGTGATTCTTATTAAAAGTATCATGCTATACCCTACTTGAATTTCAAAGTATAAGAACCATTAAAAGCATAACTTAACCTGATAACGCTGCAGGTATCACTGTACTGTCATAGGACTGGGTAAGAGATTTTATCTCCATAGTAAATGCACTGAGTCACACACAATTCGGTTGTTCATTTGAACCTAGATCTTGGGATCTCCAGTCAGCTAGGTTGGGTTGCCATTGAGGCGACTCTTAATTCATAGACTATAAGCCAATTCCCTTCAATAACCGATTAACTTGTTATCCGTTTAAGCCTTTGGTTAACGGATCCGCTATATTATCTTTAAACATTATATATCTAATGAAAATTATTCAACTCGAGAGCAAGTGTTTCACGGTGTTGTGTATGCGACGTATATGTCGAGACTTACCGTTATAGATATTGCTGATTGACAGTCACAATGTATATAGATGGCTGGCACAGGTTTATGCCACATTGGGATGTCTTCTAAAAATTAACGAAGCCACTCAGCTTCCTCTCCAGCTTTGTCTAAAGTTATAAACTCAGACTCCATTGTGGACCTCGCTATACACGTCTGTTTAGACGATTTTCATGACACAGCTGCTCCACCAAAAGTGAATACATATCCACTCGTGAATTTTGAGTCATTTGTATCAGATATCCAATTAGCATCACTGTATCATTTCAGTACAGTTGGATGTCTAGTATAGTACAACTCATAGTTTTGAATGTATCTCAAATATCTTAGTACTCTTATGATTACCTGCCAATGGTCAGTCCCAGGGTTACTAGTGTAACTGCTCAATTTGCTCACAGCATATGCCAAGTCGAGTCTTGTACAATTCATTAAGTACATAAGACTCCCAATGATACGAGAATATTCTAATTGTGATATGCATTTATCTGTATTCTTAGACAAATGTAAATTTATATTTACAGGTGTCATTGCAATGCGGGTATCACCCTTATCAAATATTTCAAGAATTTTTTCAATATAATAGAACTGAGATAAGGCATATCCATCAGACGATTTAGTGATTTTCATCCCTAATATAACATCTGCTATTCTCGTATTTTTCATGTCAAACTTCTTGTTCAACATATTCTTGGTAGTTTTAATCATAGAATTATTACTACCCAAGATTAGTATGTCATCGACATATAAACAAACAATGACATAACTTCTGTCACTGTCTTTCGCATAGACACATTTGTCACACTCATTTATTTTGAAACCATTTGACAGCATTACACTGTCAATTTTTTCATGTCATTGTTTAGGTGCCTGTTTTAACCCGTAAATGGACTTAACAAGTTTACAAACCTTATTTTTCTGTCATGGAGCTATAAAACTCTCAGGTTCTTCCATGTAGATTTTTTCATGTAAATCTCCATTTAAGGAGGCTGTCTTAACATCAATTTGATATATTTCTATATCAAATAATGATGCAATAGAAATCAACATCCTAATAGATGTTATTTTGGTTACAGGTGAGTAAGTATCAAAATAGTCAAACCATTCAGTTTGCCTGTATCCCTTAACTACAAGTCTCGCCTTCTATTTTTCAATTGATCAATCTGCTGTCATTTTTCTTTTGAATATCCATTTATATCAAAGAAGTTTACAACAAGGTGGAAGATCCACAAATTCCCAAGTATGATTTTGCAAGATAGATTCAATTTCACTATTGATTGTCACTTTCCACAAATGTGCATCTAAGGAGGACATTGCAGCTTTAAAAGTTTGAGACTCATTTTCTAACAAAAATGTTAGAAAATTCGGACCAAATGATTTGGATGTTCTAGCTCGTTTACTACGTTTAGGTTCATCATCCTCTCTCAATCCTTGATCCCCATCTTCCACTTGGTTACTGCCTACTACAGTTTCATAAGTTCTTTTGAGAGAACTTATTTATTGTATAGATTTGCATGGAAATACATGTTCAAAGAACGATACATTTCTAGATTCAATGACCGTATTCACTTGAATATCAGGATTATCACTTCTGTGTACTAGAAACCGATATGCACTACTGTTATTTGTATATCCTATAAATATACAATCAACAATTTTTGGTCCAATCTCAATTCTTTTAGGATCTGTAACTGCTACTTTAACTAAACACCCCCACACTCTTAAGAATTTATAGGAAGGTTTTTGACAATTTCATAATTCATACGGAGTTTTTTTGTTTTTTTATGGGGTATTTTGTTGAGAATGTAATTGACAGAAAGTATCGGTTTCCCCACAAGTTCTGAGGTAACCCAGAACTAATGATTAAAGCATTCATTAGTTCTCTCAAAAGAATAGGGAGCTGTGGAGTATAGGGAGCTGTTTTGCTAAGGAATGGAAGAAGGCAGAAAAGCAACAGCCGAAATGCAGTATGGAGGAGGCTTGTAAAAAATTCAGTGAGAAAATCGGATCTGCAACAACCTTTAAATAGGCGCTGCTGGTGACGGTTCGGTTTAAGCCGAACCGACACGACACCGGTTCGGAACAGCCGCACACCGGTTAGGCCTGCTCCAACAGGCGCGAATCAAATAACTGACCCAACGGTCCTGAACCACCAATGGTTCAATACTAACAGTAACGGACACAATTTAAAATTTAAATAATTAAATTTTAAATTCAAAAATTTAATTAAATAAAATTTCTGCAAAAAGATAAGGGTTGACCCGATCCGACCCGCAACCCATGGACTCCGAACCCAAGCCCGACACGGTTGGACGGGCAGGCGGCGGCGGCGGTGTGCGTGTGGTTCAATGGAGCAAGTTGAATTTTGTCCATAACTCCTCCCCCAACACAAGTTGGGATGACCCAAATGGCTAACCATTTATCTCCAACCTAGGCTTTAAAAGTCACCATAACTTTTTATCCCCAACTAATGTGGGATAGCAAAGCCCTTTTATAGTTGCTTGAAAATCCACCATTTTTATTCCTAACTAATGTGGGATAGGAGAGGGTTACCATCATTTTGTCAACTTTCGTAGCACACTTTTTGAGTCAATTTATCATTCACCCGTTAACGGTTTTGAACGCCACAAAATTCATAATTAAACTACTCATGGAGATGAACATATTAGGACTTAGAATCATCAGAAAAGATTAATACAATCTAAAATTATTTAGTTTCAAAATTAGTTAAAATCATGTTCAAAAAAGTTCAAAACCTATATATATATTCCAACATATGTTATATGACAAAAAAAAGTGTAAAAAGGTGGGACTTAATTTTGTGTGTTATGTTGTTGTTAAGTTAGTCGCTCCAATAGTGTAATTAGTAAGACGTAATTTTTACAGTAAAAAATTAAAAATCATATATTTTTAAAATATATTTTATATAATTAAAAAATAAAATTGCTTAAATCCAACAGAGGCTCCGTTGTTCATCTTCATCACAATCGACAAAACGTAAAATCTATAAGATTAAAATAACGAAAAAACCCTAGATCGGTCTTCTCCCCTATCTCAGTTCTTTTATTCAAATTTGAGATCGGTATGCAAACGCTTGATTCGATTCGAACAAATCCTAAATCGGTCTTTTCTTGCAACTCGCTATTGGTCGTTTCCACTGCTTTGCCATTGTAATAGCCTGCAACGGGTTGATGCCAACCTACCTCGCCATCGCAATAATCTTCAAGCTTCGTCTTTCTCTTTCTCTCGCTTTCAAAGAGAGCTTGCTACTGACATTGTTAACTATAGTAATAAAGTTAACAAAAGTTAGCACTTGACACATTTTAACACTAAGTTAGCTCCACCATTAGAGATAAAAAATTTATTTAGTTTAGCTGAATTAAAATTGAGCTAAAATGTGCATTAGCAACGCTAATGGAGATGGCCTAAGAGCCTTGCTTTTTTAACATTCATTTGGTAACTTAATTTTAACTTATCATTTTTACTCAAATAAGTATAAACAAAATATTTGGTAAAATTTGGAGGTGGTTTGGAGACTTAAAAACTTATTTAATTTAAAGTAATTTTAAGTTAAAATGTAGAAAAATAATAAGTCAATTTTTTTTTTTAAAAAGTAATTATAAATTTTTTATTTAACATAATATTATATTCAATATAGACCATATTTAATAAATCTCGACGAGTATCTTTAAAAAAATTAATTTTTTATAATATTTTTAAAAGTATATAAAAGTATTTCAGGCTAATAAGCAAAATGACAAAAAAAAAGTTAATAAATAAAAAGACAAAAAAAAACTAATGTTGACAAATGAGAATAATATAATTTTGTAGACTTTAAGCTAAAAACTGTAAGCTAAGAACCAAATGAAACCTTGGTAACATACATTTAAGATCACTTTCAATTTTTACATTTGTTTATCAATTGTTGAAATTAAAGTTATTTATGTTGGGAGAATATCCAACGCCAAAATAAAATACATGCTCGGGGATCCAGAAAATACATATTTATTAAATTTTTAATAATTTACAATAATATGAAATTACAGAGAATGAAATAACAGGAATAACATAAATGGAATTTGCAAACCGAGTACTGCAATCGCAGTTTCCTTAAGAATGATTCGCCGCCTACCGAGGGTGTTGTAGGTATTCCACCGGCGTCACTCTCCC
>JAOTRH010000024.1:21499618-21519957 GCA_034768845.1 Heliamphora exappendiculata
GTTCTATAAATAAACAGTTGCGTACCCTATTAGGGTTAACGCGTCTTCATTAAGCTTAATACTATGTAATTAACATGTTTTACACTTCCACTAGAACCAGATATGGGTCGAAATAGGCATTATATGGGGCCTTGTTATGGTGCTATTAACTGTGCACTATACTTGAAGTTCTTTTGCCTTGAGCTGTGGTGGATGATCCTCCTGTAAACTTCTTTCGGTTGGGTGTTCGATTCTGTTCTCAACCTTTGCTCCATTGTTGCAGAATTACTGGAAGATTTCATTTATTAATGGGGATATTGTGGATTTGGATCAGGTTTTTGAAGGGACTTCTGGAATTGATAACAAATACACAACCGTGCAGTTTACAGGGGAGGTAAAGATTTTTTCTAAGCAGTACTTATTCTATAGCAGGGGATGGATAAACCTGGACTTAATTTAATTCGCTTTCATGGATTTCCTTTATGGAAGTATCCAAAAGCATGGTTTGGAAGCATTAGTTGGGTTGTCTCACTATGCAGACTGCCATAAAAAAGAGAGAAAATGAAAAAAAAAAATTCTTTGTATTCTGTGTTAGCTCGAGTATAGGAACAATTTTGTGACATATGATATAACTTTATTATGAAAGTTATTTTGTTTTGTCCTCGAGGAATGAGGATGGTCTGTGCTCTCATTTTTACCTGTTGCAGTTTCTGGATTCAGTATTCTCTCTAATATTTAATCTAAACCATCTGTTCTGCTCTTTTGAAAATGTCAGTTGCAATGTGTTTGCAGGTCTTGAAAACTCCTGTTTCATTGGATATGCTTGGACGTATATTTAATGGTTCTGGGAAACCCATTGATAACGGGCCTCCTATTCTACCCGAGGCTTATTTAGATATTTCTGGTAAATGGTGTTGTAAAACCAACATGTTCAGATATTTACATAATCTTTATATATATATATATATATATTTGTATAGCTTATTTACATGTCATGCAATCTGTGATTGTCTTCTTAAGGTAGTTCTATCAACCCTAGTGAGAGAACATATCCTGAAGAGATGATACAGACAGGGATTTCAACAATTGATGTCATGAATTCAATTGCTAGAGGACAAAAAATTCCACTTTTTTCTGCCGCTGGTCTTCCCCATAATGAAATAGCTGCTCAGATATGTCGTCAGGCTGGGCTGGTAAAGCGATTGGAGAAAATTGAAAATCTTTTCGAGGTATGTTTGTTATACCAACTTACATTTTGCATCTTGTAACAACTCAGTCCCATGGGATAAAATTGTCCTCGAAGGCATGCGAAGAATGTTTGAAACCACTCTTGAACCATCACATGGTTTCCAACCCACTAAAAAGAGCGATTGAGAATCTTGACAACCTAAACAAAAGTGCAGAAGTATTTTTACCCCTAAGGTCTTTTGAAAATCCTTCACATGATGTGTTATTCAGATCTGGAAAACCACAATCTAGGTATGTTTTAAGGCTGCTCCGCATTTGACTAGACCAATATCACTTAATGAATGGGCATTGTTATGTAGTTTAACAAATATTTTGTTTTTTGTTGTTGTTGTTGTGGGAAACATGACCAATTGACATAAGTTGAATGTTTAATGTTAATTATTTGGAACAAGTAAGCACTGGATTCCCATATACGTGTACGCACTATGTGGTGGTTCAAGTGCAGTGAATGCACAATATGCTAAAAATATTACATGAGGTCTGACGAGTTCGAATAAGATGCTGTTTGATGTTTTTGCTTACCATCACTTGAGTAGATGCTCATTTGGTTTCCTTTGCTCTGTCTTTTTGTATTCCCTTTAGTGACTTATTTCACACAGACTATTGTCATTTGTCCAACAATAATTTTTCAGGATGTGGAAGAGGACAATTTTGCCATTGTGTTTGCAGCTATGGGAGTCAACATGGAGACAGCACAGTTTTTCAAGCGTGATTTTGAGGAAAATGGATCGATGGAAAGAGTTACCCTTTTCCTAAACCTGGTAATGTTATGAAATCAAGTATCATACCTTTTCATGGTTTTTGCTTCCTTGAATCAATTTCTTGTGCTGTCATGGTATTTCTTGTGCAGGCATGATATTTCCATCATTTTATTCATGGTATTTCTTTGTGCAGGCAAATGACCCAACAATTGAACGTATTATTACTCCTCGGATTGCGCTGACCACTGCAGAATATTTGGCATATGAATGTGGGAAGCATGTACTTGTCATATTAACAGATATGAGTTCTTATGCTGATGCCCTTCGTGAGGTAATTGTGTACAACTTTACCTAGCAGTTTCTATAGGGCAACTTGATCGCATATGCTAATATCATAAATTGAATAATCTTCTATGTAACCTCCTGTACTATCCTTTGGTGATTACCGTAATTAATACAATGCATAAAAAAAAATTGCAAACTGGAAAGGGCTTCCAAATAGTATATGTTGAAAATTTATATTGTAATAACTTCTTTATTTTGATATATTGGCCAAGTTTCTTTGCAATATTTTCTAAATTACTTTCTGAGACTGTTGGCACAAAACAAACTAGTAATGGCTCCTACAGGTATCTGCTGCCCGAGAGGAAGTGCCAGGAAGGCGTGGTTATCCTGGGTATATGTATACTGATCTTGCGACAATCTATGAGCGTGCTGGACGAATTGAGGGACGAAAGGGATCCATCACACAAATTCCAATTTTAACAATGCCTAATGATGGTAACTCAGCATTGCCAAACCACACCAACTGTCTGGCATATTACTCTCTTGAGCTTTGGCAGTTACACTTATCTGAACTTTACTTATTATTGATCAGATATCACACATCCCACTCCCGATCTTACCGGCTATATTACTGAGGGGCAGATTTATATTGACAGACAGCTCCACAATCGCCAAGTGAGATTGCAAAGCTGAGTTATATACGATCTCATGTTTGCTTGTTTGGTGCTTGGACTAGGGTGTAATTGTCATGCATGCGAATATTTCTCGTTAATTGCCACGTCCATGCATAACAGAATATAGGAAACTGCATATAGGAAAATTTCGCAGGTGGTTTGAAATCAGAATTGTGTGGTCTGTATCTTTGCATGGCTGTGATGATTTTTGTGGTGATTTGAATTGAATATTTGTGTGGTCCATCAAGGTGTGACATGAAGGCAGACTTCTCAGTTCTACTGCTGGCTAGAACTGAGTTGATAACTGAATATTTCTTGGAGTAGCATAGAAGAAATGAGCATTACTTCTGATGTGGTTCACTTATAGATTATAGAACATTCCAGGTTCATCATGGAAGCTTGGATTAGATTTTTAATAATGAGCCATAGGAATGTTAGATTTGCAATGAAAAGCTTATATAACTAAAATCTGATGTTTTTTTTTGAAACTGAACAGATATACCCACCAATCAATGTGTTGCCATCCTTGTCTCGTCTAATGAAGGTATGTATGTATGCTGCTCTGTCTATATCATTTATGAGTTTATTTGTCACTATTATCATTGTTATGTAATTAGTAGTAGCAGTATTCGTAGTAGCATGGAAGAATCATGTTGACCATTCCTGTGGTATGTTGGAAACCCATACAACAAGCTCGTGGTTATGAAATTACACTGACCTCCCCATTAGAGTTTGTCGTGGAGGTTCAACCCTTAATATTATAAGGGTTGAAATTACATTGACCTTTTTGTTGGAGTTTGTCGCAGAGATGCCGTTAAAACCTATTAACTTTATTCTTTCAACCCTAAATATTGTTAAGGCAGTTTCTATGAATGAGTTTAAAAAGGAAAATAAACTAATAGAAAGATCAAATAAATAAAAGAACATATGGACGAGGTGGCACTGCTACTTCGGCGTCGTCAAGTGTCTCTCTCTCTCTCTCTCTCTATTAGTACACTTGTGTTTATGTGTATCTATTTGAAATAAAGCAACAATACCCTCCTTATTCCCCACCCTTGTTTTCTTTGTCACCTCCCTCACTCTATCTACACCTATGAGCATCTTCATGCTACAACCACATTCAATGATGTGATTTTGAACCAATGACCATCAACAGATAAATGCCACAAGTTGTCCATCCAAATTACCGCCAATTCTATCGGATACTAGCAACTCAATCTTATGGGCTTTGAGATAAATCTAACACCGTCGCCAGGATGCTATTATTACCACCATCAGTAACTTCCTAGAGACTTGGTCATGATCCTCACCTAAGTCACTTTAACCCCATGGTCTTTGTTGGAACCAATGATACCTAGGAAGAGAAATGCTACTGTGGAAGGGACAAGGATGGGAACAAAAACAAGAACAAAGTATGCCATATGCTTTAAAATGCAGTACAAATGGGGTAAGCTGCAGAAATGTGTTTTGATTTCTAAATGTCCTATATTTTTTTATATGAAATGAATGGTTTTATTTTAAAATAGGTTATTTGAGCCTAAATCGTCCATTTAACAAAAAATAAAATAAAATAAACTACTGAGTTATTACAAAAACCATCGGGCTAATTTTCTTGTTAACGCCGGTTTTCAAATAGGTGCTTGATACAGAAATACTTATTTCAAAATATTTCATGTTTCTTCAAATTTAAGAATTGACTGGATTTAAGTATACGATTATGTAAATTAATGGGTGTACGACAATATTTCACAATTCTTAAATATTTTTTGATTATCTTTTTTATTTTTTTCTTTCAAATATTGCGTGTAGTGTTGGATAGCTTAATATACATTGTTGGGCTTATTTTCTAATAGCACAAGTTTTAGAGTTAATTGGTGACTTAACATGGTATCAGAGTTCTAGTTCCACGAGGTCTTGGATTAAAGTTTTGTGATGTGTTTTTTTATTATATTTGTCATTATGCACTCTGTGTGTTGGTGCACCTGTTCAGTTTAGTTTGTTTGTCTTTTCACATGCGAGACATGGTCGCACGTGAGGAGGAGCGTTGGATAGCTTGATATACATTGTTGGACCTATTTCTTAACAGCTTAAGCTTTTGAAATAATTGATTACTTAACATGTAGCATGGATTCATTGCAAGTATAGAGATATAGATATTATTAAAGACGTAATGAGAGCTTGTTTAGCAGTATTTAGGCATCAAATAAAATACGGTTTATTATCCTCCAATTGATCATGTAAAAACATATTTCTACGACCTTTACGGCGCTTTTTAACATTTTGTTCTGCTAAAGTCCTCTTAAAGAAAACTGTGAGGAAATAAGCTGGGGTAATAAATTCGATGGCTTTGGATCTTGCAATTCACTCTTTAGGAATATTAAGAGCACCATTATTTGGAATGTGAGTTAAAAAAATGGTATTAGGTTTGTTTGGAAGAACGAAAACAGAGAGACTGGTTTTTATTGTGCTCTGCTCCAACCATGGTTGCTCACAAGAAATCCTTAATCCATTGCCGCAACTGGACACGTATCCTATTCGCATTAACGACTATTTCATCACGAAATCACTACTACCATAACTACGTTGACCACCACAACACCGACACAAGAGAGAGAGAGAGAGAGAGAGAGAGAGAGAGAGAGAGAGAGAGAGAGAACTAATCCTGATACCAAAACACATGTATCCATATATATGCATGCAAGTTTATTCAAACGAAGATCGTAAAATGGATGGTAGCTGGATTATGAGCAGTGTGGTTGCGATGGCTTTTGATATTTTGGATTGGTGGTTTTAAATCGATCGCAAAGGTTCTGGGCTTCTGTTACAAGCGTAAGGTGGTCCTAAGTATTTGGATGACATCAGTATTTTCATCCAGTTAACTAACTTTTGACTAACAATATGGGTTAGTTTGTTTGTAGGATATGAGCCATGGGATTAGATATTATATCCTTTGGGTTTAGATATCCCATGTTTGATAAGCACAACGGTTCAAATATGATATCCAAAATATGTGTTATATGAAGGGATATGTAATAATGGGGTGTGAGAGGAATTGTATATGAAGGGATATATATTAATGGGGTGGGAGAGGTATTGCACCATTTTTATTTGCATTTTAATTGATTGGGTTGCATTTTATGTATTAAGACAGTTTTTTGAAAAAAAAAGGAATATATTTAAAATATAAAAAATTTTAATGGTTAAAAAATAGAGCAAAATAAAATATTTAGGTGATCCCAACAATGCAAGGGTTAAATAATTGTTTGTGTTTTAAAAAATTGTGATGCTTTGAAAATATAGATGTTTTTTTTTTTTTGAAAAAGAAAATACTCGCACATTCACAACTTTACACTTTGACAAGATTTGAATTCCTAACTTCCTATTTAGGAGGCCAACACTTACACCATTGGGCCAAAACCACTTGGTAAATATATATCATATGTTATTGAGGAAAAATACAAATTTCATTTTTATGTCTACAATTTTATATACATTGTTTACTTATATCTACTTCTAAACAAACAAGGTATATGTTAACCTTCAGTAATACATATTTAAAGTTATATTCTTCACATATTATATCCATTCGTATATCCATAGGTATTCTATATTTATCAATTTATTTTCAGACAATCGGACAATCAAACGAACCTTGTGTTACAAACAAAATAGACAGGATTCCAATGTATTTCAGAGATCACAGAAGTGCTCCCTCTAATTAAATAATATCACAGGGGAGATCAATTTATTTTATGCTATTATTATGCGTACAAGTACAACTCGTTAAAGAAAAAAATATTTGCGACAAGTATGCTTTAGGTATTGAGTTTAATTTTATTTTTGCTATTATTGCAGAGTGCCATCGGTGAGGGGATGACTCGCAGGGATCATGCTGATGTATCCAACCAGGTTTGTATCTGTAGTTTGTAAAAAAACTAGTTTGCTGACCTAAGCCATTTGACTCTCCTTTCTTTCATCATAATGATAATTTGTAACTTTCAGTTATATGCAAACTATGCCATCGGGAAGGATGTCCAGGCAATGAAAGCTGTGGTTGGGGAAGAAGCACTCTCTTCCGAAGATCTGGTCTTGCCCTTATTACAATTAGTATTACATTATGTTTTATCATAATTATAAATAATTCTTGTTAAACAACTAACTCGATTCCACATGAACAAAACAGCTATATCTGGAGTTTCTAGAAAAATTTGAGAGGAAATTCGTAACTCAAGGAGCCTATGACACCCGCAACATATTCCAGTCACTTGACCTGGCATGGACGCTGCTTCGAATCTTCCCTCGTGAGCTTCTCCATCGTATACCAGCAAAGACACTTGATCAGTACTACAGTCGGGATGCAGCTCATTGATGGATGAAGCAAGCTCATAAACCCTAGTTTCTTGTTCAGTTGCTGTGACAAGTTCTATGAGGATTTTCAGCATACGTTTTCCTTCTTGGGTTGCAAAATCTTCCATCAGGTCCAAGTAATAAAGGTTGTGTGTTTATCCTAGCCCTCACAAACCAAAGCTGTTCAGCAAGTTAAAGGCTCCAATATTCTTGCAACGATGACCACTTGGGTCTTGTAATCTATGTAATTCTTTTTGTCATTGATTATTTTTGCTATGCAGATATGAGATGGTTTGGCTTTTACACTGTTTTTTCAGGAACAAATGGTTATCTACTAGAATGAAAAGTCGTTTCTATAATCAATGTGTATATTCATCCCATTTGGCATGTCCTTGTTTTTGGGGATTGTTATTGACAGAAGTATGCTTCTGTGCTATTGTTCTGTTTTCCATTTGGAAATGCTCTTGAACTTATACGTTCATCTGGACAGTGTATAAATTTCACAAGATAAAGCAAAATGCACGAATGGCGAGTCAAACAAGTATAGAGTATGTAAATTTCACTAGTTTTTCCTGCTAGACTGGCACAATTGAGTTGATAAAGATTTGTTGGGCCTCACCTGTTTTTATACTAATGTATTCCATGGGGAAATGCTAGTTCTATCACCTGGGAAAGCTAGGTGAAAGTATGTATCTCTTAATTGTTTTTAAGATTTTCAACTGTCCAAGCTTAGTAAATTAAAATGATTCATTCACCTTTTTTTTTTGCAAAACCCGGTCACCCCCCCCCCCCCTTCTTTTTCATGGTACAGCACTAGGTAAATCCAACAAAAATAGGCAAAATTAGCACTTAAAGTTACAATATGTCTGAAGGTTCAAAATGGTTACTGGTAAGTAATACTAGTAAAATAAGAGAAAACCACTTTAAATAAATGCAATGCAAATGTGAACGCATCCACCGATTTACCAAATAAAACCGGAATATTGTGTCCCCAGGCCGAGAGGTTTTAGAGGAGACCAAAAGTGTAATTGACCGCCCAGTCCTGTTTTGTTTGTTGCACGGATACACAACATTAACACAAGTGCACATGAGCCTTGCACATCATGTCATGGGACCATCAGAAGTGAACTTTACATTTGAGAGGATATTTTCTTAAACAAGCATGGAGCATAAAAACCATAACTTGCAAAACATACATCGTGTTCAACCTCCTATTCAAGATATTGCACACAGATATTCTAAAGAGCCCTATTGATCTTCCAACAAGTCAAGTGGAAAAACTGCATTAAGTTTCTAACAAACTATAAAAATATCTAGGAATTGACAATAATTTTCATGATTTTGAACTCATCCAGCTTTTGATGTTCTTGCTACAGGTGGTAGTACAACCGAATGGAGGTTCCCAGGATAAGGAGTCCACAACCCCAAACCTCCCCTACTCTCTTTCAAACCACTATTGTTCCCCTTAAACTCATCCAAGGATTTCACCCATTCAATTTTGGAAGAATGCTCTCGAGTATGTGGGTGCAACACAAAAATCGAGTTGTACTCACAGTTGGGAAACATAAAGAATCTGAACACATCCCCTAACCTGTAAACAACATAACCAAAGCTTAGCTGATCTCTTGGTGTAAAGAGGTTGACCTCGTTGAACCACAAGCAGCTAAATAATTTGTTCAGCGCTGTATGTTCCCGAATAATAATGGCTCCCTCTGGCACATCTGCATTTCACAAAAAATCTGTTAACATATCACCAAATGACAAGAAGAATGCTAGAGTAAAAAGGGGTGTTGTGTTTGTGCTTTTATCAGCAGTAAAAAGAACCAGTACAGGAAGCAGGACTTTACCATTCTATATTCTGTACTTCTAGTTCTAGCAGAAATTAAATCCAGTGAAAAGCCATAACAGTTCATCATGCCTATTTAGAATTTTCCGTGTTATTTTCAAAAGCAAATCTTTAAATAAAGAAGGTAATATTCTGTTTTCCCAAACCAAGCCATGTCCACCAACATGAGACAGAGGTACTAGCTTCACTTTCATGGAGAATCAAAAACTGAAGAATGAGGAAAGAAGAGAGAGAGGGGGGGTGTCAATGAACCAAAGTACGCTGTGAATTCTTCTCTTACCACTAACGGTGTTTTTCTTTATACTCCATGGCTCCATCCCTTCATACCGGTAGATTTTCATGTGCAGATCAATAAGTGGTCGAGCATATCGCTTCCTCCGTTTGTTTGCATCAGCCTCCTCATATAAACTGTGATGGTGTTTGTGCTGAGCAATGGCAAAAGTGTGCTTGCCACGCCACAAGTATCTGCCAAATACAATAAAATGTGTTTTAACAGAGAGGCACCATTAGCTAAAGGTCAAATTGATTAGATCATCTCAAATGTCACCCCATCATTGAAGTTTTCACCAAGGGTGTACGACAGGGAAACTTTCAAGGGTTCATTATATATAAACGTGTAGTCCTATTGTGATTATTCGAACAAAATATAAGCACCTAACTATAAAATGAGCATACCAATATAGACATTGATATTTATGCAATCGGTACATCAAACATTCAATTCTATTTTAATCAAGCTCATTTGTCGGGTTGGAGGGGATGGCGTATTATGAACAGCAGAAGCTTATTTGTGGGTGTTGGTCCCATTGGTCTAATGTGTCTGGAGAGGAAAAGAAAATTTTTTCCCGGCATTGAGTCTCCATTGTATAAAGTGAAGGGTGCACTACTTTGTAATTTGCATAGCTGGGTGTCAGAACGCCGTGCTCCTTCAGTTGTTGAAACAGTTGACTTCATAGTCTCTGTCTATGTGATTGTGGTAGGGTTTTGTTTGTAGTGTTGTTCTCCTTTTGCACGAGTTTTTGGTTTTCCCTTCTTGTGTGGGGTCCTCCCCTCTTTTTGAGTGGCATTCTCTTATTGCCCTTCTATACATTTATATGAATCAGAGAAGAAGAAAAAAATGCAGCTTTGTCCATCTTAATCAAAATTAGAAGACTAGACCTTTCAAGAATAAGCAATGGGTCAACCATTAGCTCCATTTTACCATCAATCCAGATGCTGTACTGTGCTTGAGGAAATAATCTGTGGGTCAATATCTTGGGAATCTTTCCATTCCTTCTGGGTTCATCATAAGGTTGATGCTTCAGCAGAATAAGACGCCAAATGCCAACCCATTGTCCCACATCATTGTCCTCTCTGACAGTAACATTTTTCTTGATGAAGTTGATGGATATTTCATCCACCACCATAAGAAAACAGAAGAGCTTCTGAGAACGTGGGCTTAGATTTGTAGGCTGATGAGGTGTATCATATCCGTCAAAAATGCCAGATGCAACCACAAACCTACAATTCTCTACATATTTGATGTCTTTTGGATCCATTTCTCCGCCACCACCTTGCATGAAACCACAGTGCACCTGAAGGTAAGACACAACAAACAAGTAAAATCTGCTATAATTTCAAAAGGGAAGGCAAGAGTGAATGCATTCTCAAAAAATCAAAGTGCATCAGCATATCTATTCAATCAATAACAAAAATGTTCTATCATTTGCAGTGGTACTTGTCTCGCATTTTCCCCACTTTTGTTCACACACTATACCTGTTATATGATGATGATGGTGATGATGATAACAACAATAATTATAGAAACACACATACACAAACACACACACAGAGAAGAAATTACTCGAATCTGGTTCTCGTGAAATGAACTCCTATGTGAGTTGCACCTTGCTATAAGTAATATTGTGGCAAAGAACATCACACTCATAGGAAAATGTTCATGGAAATTCCCCCATTTAACATAATTCTTTGTGGCATTCCATTCTTAAGAGTAAATATAAGGTTCAATCTAATGTGCGGGACATTTGTGCTTAATCGAGGTAATTGTTGGTTTCCATGGAAACTGATATGTCATAACTTACCTACGTTGTCTCATTTCTTATCTTTCAAAGTGGATAATGAGGAGCCAATTAAGTTTTAGGAAGATACATGGAGGGGCAATATTTCTTTTGATGTTACGTTTCCCACATTTATATCATTTGACTCATTCCCCTAAAGTTTCCATTGCTTCAATGGCATTGTATAGTTTGGTTATGAACTCCTGGAATTTCAACTTTTTTAGAAATCTTAATGATTGTGAAACTGTTAAATTGGCTTCTTTGTTGACAATCTTAGATGATTTTTCCTTGAAACCTCATATCTCGAATAGTAGGGTTTGGGAACATGATAATTCGGGGGATTTTTTCATGCAAGCCGTTTTTGTTGGTAAAATCATTGATAATCCAAACATTGCCCTCATCTTTCTTCCATATAAGAGGATTTGGAATGGGATTCTACCTTTTAGAGTTAAGGTGTTTACATGTACGTTGGCTTAGAGTAGTCTTAATGACTAACGACAATTTTCGTAAAAGAAGACCCAATTAGAATCTGTCCTCAATGGTGCTTCATGTGGAGTGGGAATCAGAAGTCATTAGATCATTTGTTCTTGCATTGGCCATTGGCCTTGAAATTATGGAATTGGTTATTCCAATTGGCAAAATTTGTTGGGTGGCTCCAGTTGCTTCCTCTCGGTTGATTTTGATCAATTTTTGGGCTTTGAATGCAACAAGAAGGCTAATTTCATATGGGATTTTGCTTTTTCTTCTATCCTTTGAGTCATTTGATTGGAAAGTAATGCTAAACAAATTTAGGATTCTAACTACTGGTGGGATAGAGTGTGCTATTTATCATTTTTTCGAGTTTCAGTATCTTTGCCTTTCAGCGAAATGCCCTTTTTTTTTCTCATTTCCAGCGATATACAGCCAGTCTTCAAGTGGGTTATAAGAGCATTTGTTGGAAAAAAACTTGATCTTTACAAACATCAACAACAGCATGACTGTTGCAGCAACAAGTTATCAATTTATCTGCTAATATATCACATGTAGAATTTAGATAACCCAACTTCAATATTGCTGGTATAGCCCTATTACCTAAGCCATCAATGCTTAGAACTTATTCAAGTAAGAATTAAAATTACAAAAAAGAATTAAGCAACATTGTGTATTCACTTTCTTACATTATTTCTGATGTTGAAACAAGGTTTCCTCTTTTACCCTAAGACAATACTAATGAAAATTCATGACCTTTATAAGTAAAAATTAAAATTACAAAAAAAAAAAAAAGCAAACAAGGTTTCCTCTTTTTCTCTAAAACAATACTAAAGAAAATTCATGAACTTTTTAGCAGTGGCGACTCCAGAAATTTTAATTGATGGGGTCATTTAAAATTTTAAATTCTATTTATTCTATAAGATAATAATTTTTACACTAATTAATAATTAATTATCTATTATCAGTATACTACAAATTAAATTACACGTATCAATTAATAAGTAAAATACACTTTTAATATAATTTTTTTGTTATTTTAACAAAAAAAAATATAAATATATGAACTTTTTACAATTGTATTCGATAACATTTTATATTTTAAAATTAGTACATAATATTTTATTTGTCAATCGTATTAAAAATATCATTTTCAATATATGCAACCAAGCAATTATTGAATCAAATTACACAAAGATCTAACTTAGTAATTGGTATTGAACTCTATAAAACGGTTGTTAAGTTCTTGAAATTGCATACTTATGATTGTGAAACATAGTTCAATACGGTAGTGGTACAATTAAATTTGTAATTTATAAAACTTTGTGTTATAACTTTACAAGAATTATGAATGTATTATTTATGTTCAGCATACAAATATTAAGAAAAATAATATGGTGTAATGCGTTAAAGATAATTGTAGTGTTTTATATTAATATGGGTTCAACTATATTTTTTAACTGGGGTCAATTATACACCAACTTAAAATTTTTATAATAATAATTTTTAAAAAAAATTATTTAATGGGGTCAATTGACCCTATGACCCTATGCATGGCATCACCCCAGCTTTTTAGGGCATTCTGTAAAATCATTCATCTTCAAAAGTTAGAATATTTATTTTTCCTTTTCTTGGCCAAGTGTTCTTGCAAATTTGAGAATCCTCGAGATCTAGATCTCAAATTTTTCAAAAGAAGGCGTGCCTCTGTCTAAGCAATAACTAATAAAGAAAAAAGAAAAGCCTATATTGAGATGATATAATTGTTGGTGAATTGCTGTCATCTAGTACAAGTAACATTGTACACATGTGAAGAAGAAAGAAAGATTTAATAGCATGACACTAGGTTTTTCACTCAATATCAAAGTGACACAGATACCCAAATGGCAGAACGCAAATCATTTAGCATAACCTGCTCATTTTGCATAGCTCTGTCTTAAGAATGACAGTGTGTCCATTTCTTCGAAAAATATTTTTCTGAATAAATGATATGTAGATTTATCCAAGAAAATAAACAAAAGATAATTAAGTTGAAATCAACTGTAGACCAGTCAATACTCACCTTCATGGTTGATTTTAGTTTGAAACTCTCCTCCCGTTGCAACCAGCTTTGATGCCCCCCAAATAGAGGAGGTGAATGAGATCCATTGTTCCCAACCTCATCCTCCATGATATATGTCAAATGTTGAACAGTTTTGCTAGGAGTTTTCCCCTTTGGAATAACTATTTTATCAGGGTCATCAACAAGGGGAATAGGACAACCTGTGTCATCACAAATAAAATCAGTCACCATCTTTAAAATGAGATGGATATTTCAAACAAGAAAACTTGCTGTGATCTTACGGTGTGGTGGTTTTGGTACAAGTCCCATCGTGTCTAACATAGTAAATAGCTTGCTGCCTTTGTTACAAATAGCTGCACGTGAAGCAAGAAAACATACAACTTTCATTTCAAGCCATAAAGAGAGAAAATTTTATGAATTTTTGGGGTAGGGAAATTTGGGTGACATGTGATTGTCCATTTTTTGTCTAGCATTCATAGCCCAATTAATATGTATTTGCTTCAATTGTTAACAAATCATTTTTACAAAATTGTGACAGTTCTTAATTAATATTAAAAAAATAATAATAATAATATTCAGAATATTTTCAGAAAGAAAACAATTTTCTTCTCCACCATACATCACTTTCTCTGGGCTCAGTTTGAAATCCAGGTATCCATTAGTATTTTATAGCAACCTTTAACTTTTCAAAATCAATGCAATTGTTTTCTGATCTTGGTTGCTTATCATAAAGTTTTCTGATCTCTGTTGATTTCCATAAATGTCATAGCATGTCTAGCCACAAAGTTTAAACATGTAAAGTTAGGATGTGATCATACGAGATGCGGCAGGAGTTCATTTCATTAGACCAACAATTGTTAGTACAGGAAAGTACATCCATCGCGGATTCAGTTGGAACATGGATTGAGTCGTGGAGTTTTCATAACAATTGAGGCTATGTATACACCACCATCTAAGGGCTTCAAACAAGCACCATATATGTAAGCAATAGAACAAATGAAGCCATGATTGAGGTAATTGAGAGGAAGTGAGGAACCTCTTAGAAATAATATTCTCAGCAGCATTCCTTACCTCAAAAAGGGAAATTCCAAAAACATGAAAAATATCTCATACCATTTCTTTTAAATTACACAAGCAAGAAGAAAGAGTGACCATCCAAATTATTTAATAGGTAAATTATACTCGCACCCTTGCACCTTACCTCAAATTTGATTTGGTCCTTCCAGTTCCAATTGTGCCAATCAAAACCCTACAATTCCAATTAAGTTTCAATGTCAACCATGTCAACTTCCGTTTCAATGACTGTCATTGACTAAGGGTTGAAGTTGCAAGTTGATCAAGAAAAGATTGATTCGATGTGTGATGCCCTCAAACTATTACCCTTTAACCAAATTGATCACCATCATCAGACCAAATGGAAAGGCTTTTCTTAATTGTCTTGAAGATCTATTCCAGTATATTCATTGGAACAACAGGACAGGTTGTGTATGGGTCATATGTCGTCAGAGATGAATATCAAATGTTTATAAGAAGGGATGAGTTTGTCCCATGGGTCTTCTGCCACAAATAAGTACATCTGCCATCAAATGTTCTAACCTAAGACGTCTGTATTATGACATTAATCACATCTGCAATCAAAAAGGTAACTGCTTTATCTAGCAAAGGATTCTAACTATGCAAACAAATAGGTATGAACACTTTCGGGTACTTTCTTCTATAAATCTACTTAATTATTTGCGTCAGAATACAATCATAGAACTAATGATGAAAGAAAAATACCTGAAAAGAAAACCAGTGAAGATTGGCAAGACCAAATATGAAACAATAATACAGTGAGAATGAGCAGCATCCACAAGATGCCCCCCACGAGAACCAAACGAATAAAACCCCTTCTCCAAATTATCTTCGTTGGGTGATCTTGAGACAACCTCACTGGAGAAAAGAGCCCACCTTCAGCATCTGCATCCACCTCACATAATTTTACCCACATAAACCTCCTCAAAGATCTAACCTATTACATACCCAAATATACATGCATACATTAATACGTAGGACTTGCCTTTAGTTTGCTGGTTTTGATTATTACGTTCTGCCCTCCGGCTGGCCCGTAAAGAAACGGAGCGTTGGTAGTCGTTGTCCATATTCACCGTCTTCGGTTTCTCACCATAGCAAACCAAACAAACGAATCCTACGAACAGGAAGAAAATAAACGACCATTATTGTTCAATGTGGCGTCAAATAGCGTTCGATCTTTCTTGAAATCGGGGACAATTTTAAGAAATAAAATAAAACTACAAATAATAAGTACTAGATCTGGGAGACTGAGATTGAATCAAAATCGATGAAGTATTTAGATGCATCGAAACTTGTAAATTACCGTGTAGTTACTGATGAAATTTCAAATTGGAGACAATGCCGGATTTTCACGCGACAACTGCTGTCTCGGAAGAGGGGAGGGAGGGTTCTTGGTGGCAACGGCTTTGTGATTAACGCAAGCTATGCGCGGCGGCTGGGTTCGCGTCAGTCTTCATGGCCGCCTATCCAAATTATGAACCAAAACTACCGAAATCAACCTTTCAGAATCTCGCAAGAAGGCAGGTATATGTTGGTTATGAAGATGCAAGCACTTTTCTGGTTTTTCTTGAATCTGAATACGTAGACGAAGTCATATATATACAGTTACACGCATATATATATGCCTCTCCGTATAGACGGCGGAGAATTGGAGGGAGAAAAATGGTTGATGTTTTGGTTTGCTTTCTTGAATCTGACTGAAGGAAGTTATAGGAACTGAACAGAGAGGGCATCGATGCACTGGCGTGTCCGTGGAATGGCGAGAACGTGAGTATGAGTATTTAGGTTCCAAAACGACGTCGTATTATGCCACAACACCTCCAAAACCACGTCGTTTTGGAGGCACAATGACCTGCTCGCAGCAGGCACCCCGCTCCCGCGTCCACACAACACCATTGTTTGTAAATTCCTCAGGTTCTTTCTTCTTTCTCTCCATAATAAAACCCTAGTAATTAGGGCAAGATTCTATTCAGTCCAATCAGCCCAAATTTGAAGCAGAGCTCTGCCGATTATCAAGCGAAATCAACACTCTCTCGCTGCTGCCCCCGAGGCCGCCGAAATCAGGTCGGTCTCCTTTTCTGTTCTCAGGTTTTGTTTTCCGACATCTCTCTCACTCATACACGTAACCAGTGCCCCCAATTTCTTGGATTTCTCTGTTCAAATTCTTTTTTTTCTTGACAAGTTTTGTTGGTATTTCACAAATATGTTGTGCTTGTGCCATTAAATTGGTTGTAACATTGCTTTTATGTTAGTTTGTTGAAGAACTTAACCGGTTCTGTAATTTCTCTAAATGGCTTCTATTTTTTCAGTTTGTATGAAAAGCTGAGGCTGCATATATAGATAAAAAGTGAATCTTGAATACGCATAAATTTACACCGGGTGGTGTGTACACGTAGCTGTTAGCAAACTAACAAAAGTCCAATATTTTACCGAGCTTATATAGCAGTATAGTTATGGCCATTCTTTTTTTTTTTTTGGTTATTTACAACGCATTTGTTACATATCATGCCGAAAGTGGATCAGTGATCTTTGACTTGATCCTTTTTTGGGGTTTGCCTAACAACTCAATTTCAAAACATTTGTGTCTGACCTCACTATTTCCTACCTACGTCGCTTGCATTCTCCCTAGGATATAAGCAAGTCCAATTGTTTTTGATTTTATGAATTGCTCAAGCTTGACTTGCGTAGGGATCATTTGCTCTCGGTTCTTTCTGAAGTCTTACACTACTTGATTAGAGGTCAGTATCATAAGCCGGTGATGATTTTGGCTACTGAACTTGCCTATTGTAATGATGGGGGGATTGAAAATTAGCATAGATACTGAGTTTCTCCTCAAAAATTAAAAGTAGGTGCAAATCCTTTGGACTATAGGCAAGCGTGATACCAGATTTTGGGAGAAGGAAAAGGAGAAATGCAAGTTTAATGCTCAATAAGAAAGGATAAGCTCACCACTCTATGGAATCTGCCAAAAGATACAGAGCAAAACTCACCAATTATTGGAAATCCACCAAAATGATAAGAGTTATACAAGAATAAAACTTCCTCCTAATTAGCCAAAGGCTGTTTAAATTCTAGAGAATCTAGACACACTCTCTTTGCAAAATTTCATTCATGTCTAAAGATTATGTAGCATTTATCTTGGAACATCCCTCACAGCCTTAGGAATATAAGCTCTTATTTTCAAGACCAAACTTATAAAATAAAGATTTTTGACTACAAGTTACTAGGTAGACTCAGATATACATTAAGAGCACAAAAAGAGTCGGAAAAGAAACAAATGAAGTCCAAGAGACATTTTCTCTGTTTCTGCAAACAGCTCAAATACCTTTTATGGAAAAATACATCATTCCTTCCAAGACTCGAAATAGTGCAAATTTTATTTATTTTTTTCGTGAAACTAGAAACATGGACCTTTCAAATGAACCAGGCCTTATGCACCAATTTCCCATGAGTAAAATGAGACTTCAGTTTGAAAATGGGTCAAAACTTTTGTCTACAAAATTCTGTTCACACTGCTCCCCATTTGTTTCAATTTGCACATGGTTTGATGCCTTGCTTTGAGAGACTCCATTGTCAAAGCATCACATTCAAGCGTCGAATGAGGAAATACTAGAAAGGAAAAATTGGAAAGAAAACCATACATAGGGAGTTATTTACCTTCGGCAACAAAGATTATCAAACAACAGTTTCAGTGCTAAAGAAACCCTGTAATATCTGTAAAGGCAAAGCTCGTGTGTGTGTGTGTGTGCGTGCGTGCTTGCGTGTGTGTGGTGGTTATCCCTCTAGATACACAATTAAGTAGTCAAGCAGCCAAACCGACAAGCTGAAAGTGGATGGGGATCCACTTACAAACAATTTTATTCAAATCTGCATATTGCCTATGCCGGAGGAAACCAAAAAAAGAAAAAACTAGGGGTATAAATTGAAGGTTGTTTAAGCTTGAGCTAAAAGATATGTTTAAATCTTGTTTATTTATCAATCGAGTCAATCTCAAACAAGTTTTAATTGAGTTGATCTCAACTCTCAAGTAGTTCTTTTGTATTTTGTTTGTTTTTTTGTGTGTGTGTACAGTATAAGTTTACGAGCTTAAATTAAAAAATCAATAAAATTCAAATTGTGTTAGAACTTGGTCTATTTACATAATGAGCCTATCTCGAACGAGCTTTAGCCGAACCAATTGCTAGTTGCACTTGAGTAGCTTAGTTTTCTATACAGTATAAGCTTATCAAATTGAGTTAGAATCGAGCTTAGAAAATTTACGAACTTCAAAATGTGTTTAAACTTCATTTGTTTATAGAACGAGCCAATTTCAAATGAGCTTTTAGCGAGCAAAAGGTGAGTAGTTTCGATCTTTTAACAATCCCATAACAAACCACAACACTCTTACATATGTGAAAGTCTTCTTTCCAATTCTAAAATAATTGAAAGATCCTACAATTCGTTTTGAATGATTAGTATTTGTGCACTTCAGTAAATCTTGTCTAATTTAAAAAGACCACGACTTTTAGAAATTCAAATTAATTCTAATACGGTAATGTGGATAGATTCTAACCATTCAAAGAGAATTCGAGGTTCCTCCGATTATTTTAGAATTAGAGAGAAGCCTAACTCCTCGCATACATACACGTGGACCCCACAACAGAGCATGAGCTGTGGTCCTAAATACATGTATGTAAGAGAACTATGGTTGATTATTATGTAAGAGAACTATGGTTGATTATTTTGTTGGTTTTTTTGTCTAATTTTATTCATTGTTTCGTATGCCAGCGTGTCACGGGTTACCCGTTACTAGGCCAATACTGTGACGTCGTGTGGTGAAAGCCCACGACGTTGCCCATGTCATAAGGCAACATTCAAACCAAGTCATGCCAAAGAAGGCCCCAACACGGCTCAAGGAATGGCCCCAAGTAGGCCAAACCATGCCCAAGGGAGTGGCAGGAGTGCACAATGGGTAAGAGGTGCAAAACAAGTGTTTGGCACACTAAAAAGTCAAGCCAACACGTCCAAGGCACTAAAAAAGTGCATCAGTGCAGCAACAGGCGCAGGCAGTGCACAACAGTGGGTGCAGGTGCATGGGCAGTGCGCTGGGCGCGCGCGCGTGCGCGGCAGGCAGGCTGGGCGAGACACAGCAGTTGGGGCGTGGCCTGTCACGGGGCGAGGCCTGAGGCACAGCCGTGCTCAGCCTACCACATGTGGCGCTTGCCGGGTCTCGTTAAGTAAGCCCGCCAAATTCAATCAACCTTCAGACGAAGGCTTGTAGCAACAGAAAACTGAATGAAAGCAACGGAAAGCGAAATTGCAAGCAACAGTGCACGGGTATTCAAATGCAATAAAGTGAGCTTTTATTAATCATTGAATGAAGATTACAAAGTTAGGTCGTTGCACAACAGATCAACAGTGCAAGGCTTAGACGCCCAATCTCAATGTCGGATAGGGAGGCAAGTTCAAGTATTGACCCCTCCCTATAATAGCATTTCGGACCATCTCTCTTCTGGCAGGAAGAAACATCAAAATGTTTGAGGTCTCATAATGGTCCGAATTAAATAAAAATAAAAATAATTAAATTATGAGCTTTACATGGGAAAATAGCTCATAAATTCT
>JAOTRH010000024.1:21520057-21547989 GCA_034768845.1 Heliamphora exappendiculata
ATACCGATTGGTGAAGGGGACCAACCGATCATACTCATCTGCTAATACCTTGAACTCCGTGAAATAATCTGAAAAAGATCGTTCTCCCTGCTGTATCCTGAAGATACTCTGCATCACATCATATAACCGGGACAGGTCATCAGTCGAGGCAAATGTCTCATCGAGTATGGTCCACACCTCATGAACAGTTGTGGCATTGGCCACCAATACCTCAACGGAAGGCTCCATTGAATTCAACAATTTACTGAGTAATCGGGCATCGTCACGCTTTCATCTTTTGTACTCATCAGTTCCTTTCCCAGGAGGATCTTCAAACAAATGATCTTCCTTTTCCATACCCTCAATTGTCGGTAATACATTTTTCTTCCATAATACATATGTTTGCGGTCCAGTTAACTTCGAATCCACCAATCGTGCGGATGACGAAAACACATCCGTGATTCCTCCTTGTCTATCAGGTCTCACTGGAGAATCCTCAACGCTTGTAGAACTGTCATTCGACATCACAATAACTCAAATGGTAAAAACCTCAAGGAATCACGAGGAAATAAACTAACAATCAAAAGGACGCACCCACATCTTCAATTAGTCATATATGGACCACGAATCACACCATCAACTCATCTCCATAAAATAAGAACGACTGCAGTAGCCCTTAAATCTTTAAACCAGCAGTCGGTGAAAGACCCTCAAACGGCGAATCAAACAGTCGCCGGAACAGTCGCTGGTCGCCGGAATAGTCACCGAAAAACGGAAAAGTCGCCGGAAAAGCGACAGAAGGTGTTATCGGTGCTAAGAAAGGACAATCGACGCTGGAGAGTGAGAGAACCGAGGCCGTCGGTGCTTGAAGCAAGGAGAACAGTGGTCGTTGGCGCCAGAAATAGAGAGAGCAGAAGTCGCCGGCGCTGGAAGAAGGGAGAAACAGGGTCGTCGGTGCTAGAGAGAGGTCGTCGGTGGTCAATGAAGGGTGAAAGTGGTCTGCAGTGGTGTTTCGTTGGTCGTCGGCCTGGTTTTAGGGTTTGATGGTGGTCGTTGGCCTGGTTTAGAGGTCGTCGGCCTGGTTTTGGGGGTTGATGGTGGTCGGTGGCTTGGTTCAGTAGTCGGAGAGTACAGTGGCTGGGGTTTCGGCACTGGTTTAGGGTTTGTGGCTGTGGTTGGCGTGGCTGGTTGTTGCTGGCTGGCTGTGGTTGGTGGAAGGAAGCTAGGGTTAGGGTTTCATGGCTGGTGGTTGTGGTTGGAGAAGGGAAGCTAGGGTTAGGGTTTCGTGAAGGCCAAGGCTTTACCTTAACTCTGATACCATATTAAGAATAATGGAAAGCCGTACCCTAATGGGTAGGCGAGCTCTTATTTATAATCAACTTAAAGAATATTATTACAATCATACACCCATACGCACCGAACAAAATAATAATATAATAATAAGGTACTAACAAAAGAGAATTCAAATCTTGAGGTACTTATTGGCCACTCTTTTGCGCTTGCAACATATAAAATTATGCTACAGCCCCCTGAGAACCTTTTTCTAGTAACTTCTTCATTCATTGGTTTTTCATATGCTGCATTCCTGAGATAGAAGTATAGAACTTCCTCCGAGAATGAGTCTTTCGAGGTTTTTAAAATCCCACTATATTGGTCCCAAGGTTGAAAGCCATTGGACTCCTAATACCATATCACCCCATCCAAGAGGTAATATCCTCATATCGGTATGAAATTTGGTTTCTTGTATCTCTCAACAAAAATTATTACACACTGCAGTACTACTTAATCATGTGCCATCCACTACTACAACTATAAGAGGACTAGTTTAAACTTGGCAATCAGTTCTCTTGGTCATTGAAGGATCTAAAAAATTGTGCGCGCTTCTTAAGGTTTCCTTCGATTCTCGTTGTCCTAAAGAAACAGATCCTGCTAGTGCACGCAAAGAAATTTGTGGTTCTTTGTCCTCTGAGATTTTTACTTCATCCTCTTTGTCATGCTCAATCTCTTCATAAAAAACTTCGCCTTCCTCCTTACCAGCCAGCAAATACAATTATTTTCTTTTGCAATGATGTCCTCTCACATATTTCTCATCACCATGGTAACACAATCCTTTTTCTTGTCTCTCTTCCATTTGGTTTTGTCATTTCCTTCGTAGGAAGATTTAGCATTTCCTTATTATTCTGTGAAATGAATTGCCTAAAAGAGGAAATTTACTAACAGTACCTGAATAGTGTCCTTTTTGGTAGTTCTTCATGCTGTTGGAAATTGCCTCCAAAACTTTCTTCTTGCAACCTGGCCAATGCAATTGCTTGAGAAATATTATTTGGTTGAAACATCTTTACTGAAGCCCTAACCCCATCATTCAATCCACTCAATAAACAACTTACAAAGAAATCCTCAGGCAAACCTTTGGTCTTATTAGCCAATTCCCCAAATCTTTCTTGATATTCCTTGATTGTTCCTTTTAGTTGTAACTTGGTCAATTCTCCAACACAATCCTCAGAAGCATTAGGACCAAACCTAATTTTCAGAGCCCAAACGAAATTAGCCCAAGTAGAACAACCTTGAGTTCTTTGAAACCACTGAAACCATTGCAGATCCTTGCCCTCCATATGAATTGCAGCAAGCTTAACTTTCTGGTTATCTTCTATTTAATTAAAATAAAACAAAAATCTTTCACACCTATAAGCTCACCCTGTTGGATCATCCCCACAAAATCTTGGAAAATCAATTTTTGCACACCTGATTTGGGAGCTATTGAATGATCTTGGGCCAACCCCATTTGCAGAATGGGACGAATCACCATGATTACCATTTGACAATTGCAACTGAGACGCTAATTGATCATTCTTTAGGATGATTGCTGCCATGAATTGCCGAATGTCATCCAACAACTTGTCATGCCTTTTTGAGCTCTCTTTCAAGATCTAGTCTCGTCGGCCATGGTTGTGCAGTGGTTCTTCAGGCCCAAAAAAGACTGCTCTAATACCACTTGTTACAATTGTGATGGCTAAGGAAGAAGAGAATTAAAAATGAATAACCCAAAGAGGAAATTTACTCACAATGCCTGAATACTGCCCTTTTTGGTAGTTCCTCATGCTTTTGGAAATTGCCACTAAATTTTCTTCTTGCAACCTAGCCAATCCAATTGCTTGAGAAATATTCTTTGGTTGAAACATCTGTACTGAAGCCCTGACCCCATCCTTCATTCCACTAAAGAAACAACTTCCAGAGAAATCCCCAGGCAATCCTTTGGTTTTATTAGCCAATTCCTCAAATCTCTTTATATTCCTTGATTGTTCCTTTTTTCTGTAACTTGGGTCAATTCTCCCACACAATCTTCATAAGCATTAGGACTAAACCTAATCTTCAGTGCCCAAACGAAATTAGCCCAAGTAGAGCAACCTCGAGTTCTTTCAAACCACTGGAACCATCCCAAATCCTTGCCCCCTCCATATGAATTGCAGCAAGCTTAACTTTCTGCTTCTTCTATATTTGATTAAAATAAAAAAAGTCTTTTAGCTATAAGCCGACCTTGCTAGATCATCCCCACAGAATCTTAGAAACTCAATTTTTCCAAACCTGATGGGAGCTATTGAATGATCCTGCGCCAACCCCATTTGCAGAATGGGACAATCACCTTGATTACCATTTCTATTGCAACTGAGATGCTAAGTGATCATCCTTTAGGTTGATTGCTGCAATGCTGCCATGAATTGCAGAATCTCATCCAACAACTTGTCATGCCTTTCTGAGCTCTCTTTCAAGACTCTTATTGATTCCTCCATTTTCCGTTGTTCTTGACCTCTAGTCCCATCGGCCATGGTTGCGCAGTGGTTCTTCAGGTCAAGAAAAGACTGCTTTGATACCACTTGTTACAATTGTGATGGCTAAGGAAGAAGAGAATCGATAAACCTCTCAGAACTAGAGAGAAGAATTCATATTATAAGAAATTGAAAATTTTACAATCGATGTGTTCCTTATGTAGCGGAGAATCCTATATATATTCTCTCTAGGATTACAACTCCTTAACTACTCTAACCACCACTAAACAAACAAAATTAACGAGCTCAGCACCATATGCACACACCAGCTGTAACAGATTTGGTGTTGATTGCTAAATTCAGTGGTCTACGATAACATAAGATCATACTCTACCACAGAAACATGTTTGTGTGACTTGTGAAAACTACGCCACATGGCTTTTAAAATCGTCAAACACATCAAACAGCTGGCAAACGATCCAAGGTAGTCAACTCAAAAAGAACTAGGGTCCATACATTCAACAACAATACCTGACCTGTCGTAAGTAAATCATTATGAAACCCTTACCCCCTCCCCATCCCCCCCCAAGAAAAAAGAAAGAAAGAAAGAAAAAATTTGCATCCAGTTCAACTCAAAGTCGTGGTCAGAGAATACAAAGCCTCATTGAATTTGAATGTCAGACCAATAGAATTCTAAATAGTTGATCATTATTCTACATTAACGAAACTCAAAACATCATCTCATGTTCATAGTCACCGGTACTAGTTTACAATGGAATATGATTCATCCAAGAACAAAAGAAAGGGAAAAATCTATTTGAGAAAAGAATTGGATTACTTTAGCAAGTTCCTCAATTCAGAAAATGATAATAACTTTTAAATGAATTTAGACCCAGGCTCTTAGTGGAGTTAAGCTGATTCGTATTCAAAATTCCACCCACTAGTATATACGTCCTCCCTCCCTCTGAAATCAGTAATGCACAATAGAAATAGAAGCACAAGCATGACAAAAGCAGCAAAGATGTAAAAGTCACGTGGGAACCACAATGACTATACGTAAGGGAACGGCAACCGGCAAAGAACCATCTTTTTTTGTTTTAACTTGCCCATGTATTTGTGGTTATTCCTAATAACATATTGAACTTGTGATTTCAATAAGTTGCAGAAAATAGAACAAGCATTCTAGAAACAAACCGTGCTCTGGAAACTTGGCCACTCTATGTACTTCAGCTGACTAGGCTGCTCTAGGAGGAAGATAAATAAAGATTTCAAAGCCCTGAAAAAAGACATAATCAATCACTTCATAGAAACCAGTTTTTTTGTTTCTATTTAATGTGAACAGCAGAACCCAGTTCTTATTGGCATCCACTAAATGGGTGTTAATTTCCTTTATAAACAAAAGGACTGTAACTTCAATACCAGAAAGCATCCTTTATCAGGGTTAGCCAAAAGGGCACCTCAAGGAAGTCATTGCCAGAGCTCAATTTGTGATGATTTCTTCCAGCAGATGTAACAGTTATGATGCGAAAACCCCCTGCAGGAAAATACTGAATGTCTGCTCTAGGTTTGTGCTGTATACAAAGAAAGGTAAGAAGTCAATATATGAATCAACATATAACACTAATAATCAGAAAGAAAAAAACATAACAAATAATAAGGTACCTTTTTAGATACAAGTTGAATGGCATTGTAATTTCTAGGCATGCTTTTGCCGTATTTTTGAGTCTGGAAGAATATTTTAGGATGCACTAAGCCTATTAAAAATAAAATAGAAACTAATTAAGAGCCCATAAAACACAAACACACAGACAAGCTTTGTGTGTGCGCATGTTAGAGTGGGGTGAGGGGATATGAACAACCTGCCATCAACCCAGAACTGATTGCCATTTTATACCAAAGTAAATCCAAACCTATTGGCAATAACATAAGAAACAGAGAATTTTCCATGAGAAAAAAGAGTGCAAAAGTGAATGAGAAAAGACAAGTAACTATATACTTGGACTTCTAAGTTAATAACCAGAACTCTGATGGACAATGAGATATAATATGACATTACAGGAACAGCAGAGGATCTAATTTCTGAGAGGGTGGGAAATAATATAATTCATATCAAAACTAACATTACATGCTAATTATTTGCACAAGCAACAGAGTATCTTGAACAACAGTTTCATACGTGTGATTAGGTTATAATCAATCACTAATGAACAAGAATAAGAAGGCCTCAGTTATTGGAGTAGTGTTAAGTACGTAATATTTATACAAAAAATTGAAAAGATATGCATCCCATGTACAAAGGACTCGAATCATAATAACCTTCAACAATTGCTAACAAATGTCTGTACATTCGAAAGATAAAAAGGCCTATAGATTCTTACAAGTGGAAAGAATCAACAAAATTAATAACCTAACCAAGATTTGGAATAACTTTCGCAAATAACCAACTATACAAAATTGCCAAAAAGATACTCTTAAGCCTACACAAAGGTTCCTCTATGCCTTGAAAAGATCTTCTGTTATGCTCTCTCTGTAAAAGCCCCATCAAGAACAAGGGAGCAACTGCCAAGCCTTCCATCAGCTCTTCCCTGGCAATTGAGTATAGTTTTCCCCACATCCCTATTGAACACCTGTTTCATCCCACACAGCCAAAATCAACACCCACAAATTGCAAATCAATCCACTGTTAGCAAACTTGTGATGCCATTTTTCATACCTTGTGTGGGTACAACCACCTGCCTCCAAAAGAGCCTCGCTCCAATGGCTCAACAGTGATTGGCTCCTACTCAACCCCGCTCTGCTGGCCCAAGGTGGGTTGGCTCAAACTATCCCGCTCTACTTGACCAAGAAAGGCTGACTTCAGACCAAACCCATTCTGCTTGCAGCTTGTAGGCTAGAGTTGAGGGTCATCAAAGTTGTTTGCCTCACCCCATCGTTGGAGTAGCTCCACTCTAACCAACCTTAGAGAGAGAAGGCGTTGACTAAAGAAAACTACATTGACCTGACCACTCTAAAAAATACAATGTCCTGAAGCCCAAAAATGGGATCAATATGCAACTCCAGCCAGTATGCTTAGAATGTCACTTCAAGAAAAAGGCTCCACTGATCCCTTGACAATGACCTCGTAGTTCCATGTCTCCTATATAAGAGAGTTCATGCTCCTCCATCAAGAAATTTCCATTCATTTCTCCCTAAGGTCGCTTACACACACTCCTCCTCCACCTCCCCAGACCTAAGCCATCAGTTCCTAGACACTCAAGTCATCCTCCTCTACCCTGGACCAACGACCTACACCTTGCCACTAGGCTGCGAAAGTAGCAAGATATCATGCATGTAGACATTTATTTAGGTTGCCATTGCTACCAAACTAAGTCATTACAGAGTAAGCTGCCCAGTTTTTGAAGTAATATCAACAATGAAACAGAGTCTATAAATGGAAACAAAAGGAAGAAACCCCATGCAGAGAGCATAATGGAGGGAAGGAGGAGCCAGGCCAAATTTCAGAAAATCGAGCAAAAGAGAAATAACCAATTCCGTGTCTGGAAGAGAGATTGCATTCTTTTCATGGTAAAACAGCACGTTCACAAACACACAATATATGCATCGAAAAACATTTGTGTACAGACATATAAAACAAAGGTCAATTGATACCAGTTGAAGTCATAAGGATAGGGGACAGGGGAATATTGGGAATATTCATGACAGAATATCACTCTTTTGTGATGAGGGCCCTGCTTTAACAGCCCGAATAGCACTATAAGCTCCGCCCTTAACAGCCCGAATAGCAATATAAGCTCCGTGATAGAGCAATTCAACAACAAATCATTGAAACTTAGTGAGGGAAAGTTTATGTTTTACCTTAAGATTAGAAGTAATACCCTGGAATCAACGGTCTTGCCTTCACTGTCACCAAATATAAAGACAAACAGTGGGCAACAGAATTAGTATGCGGGTTGCCAGAGAGTGAGAGGAATGTACAGAAGAAAAGTGACCGCAATGTTTAAAGAGAGGCCTTGGTCCTGGGGAACAAATGAAAACATTTATAGGGTGTGTTGGCAGCATGGATTGGGAGTTGACTTGCAATTCTAAAGCCAAGGAAATGTAGTACCACTTCATGGTTTGATTTTAGCTTTGGAATTTGCATAGAATTGCTTTTCTAATCCAGATTCCAAATCCCATAGTTTGGGCTAGTGAATGCACGTCCCTAAAAGCAGTTTCCAATATAATGTGGCCCTAACACAATATTGCCTTTGGACAAAAATCAAGAGCTAATAAACAAAAGAACTCCTTTTTTTTTTCAAATAGGCTTCCTGATTCCTCTTAGTAAAAAAAAATAAGAATTATCCACAACTTTGATTCTATCAGCAATTAGATTTCATGCCACCAAAGAAAACCCCGTCCTTCTAATTTCTACTTTGATTCCTATAAACAACAAGAGACACAATACTACAAAATCAATTCAGTTACAGCCTCTAGAAATAAGTCCTACAACAAATAACAAATTTTTTTTGGATTTTCAATAGTCCCATTGATCGTGTAGCTTTGTAGCTAAATTTAAAATAATAAATATTCTTCTAATGCGGAGCCTAAATCTCTAACTTTTCAGTATAGTGATTTGAATCCGGATGTCGATCTTCAGGGACTGAGAAATTAAATTGTTCAATTTTTACAATCAACTATCTCGAAGAAAGTTTGGAATTGTTTTTCTTAAAATTAATTGAAAAGAGATCAAGAAAGAATTATTCAAGGGTTCAAGCTTTTTAGGGAAGATACCTAGGAATTTGAATCCGCCCTAGCTCAATAATTTTGGTAATATCGCAGGGGCTTGTAGCTGTTGGAATTTTTGTGAATGATTCAAACAAGGGTTTCTGAAACAAAATAATTCGAATTAATAATGATTGATATAAAATATTTAGGTTGACATGTGTTATCCAATGACATGATCATGGCACAACTCATTCGCTTGTTAGACTATGTTATCTCAATCTCCATTCATTGACTAGCATAAAAGGAAACCATTCCATGACATATGTTATTCCAATCATAGAAACCAAAACATATCCAGGTAGAAAGAAGACCGTCCTGAAAACCGGGATCCATCAAAACCGTCATACAATCTGAATGATTCTAACAAAGAAAATTCCCAAAATTAAACAAAATCCATATTATTAGAAGCCAGAGTTTCATCAAAACCCTAGATAAAGAGTAGCCGCTCATGGTGGTTGTCATCTCCATAACAATGGTTAATGACGCCATCCCCAACACCCACCGACTCTTTCTTGCTTCCGTCCCTTTTCTATGATCTTATTCTCCCTTTTCAAGCCTCCTCTCTCATATATATAAGTTGCCCCCATCACAAAACCCTAAACTTTTTACGTACTTTTGAATTAGCGCCGAGCGTCTGGATGCTTTAATGTCCGTTCGGAATCTTTAATGTACATCAAGACATTTTCAACCCGTAGGGCTTTCACGCTGTATGCCAAGCATTTGAACGCTTGGTTGTTCGTCCAAACTTTTTAGTCCAGTGCCTTATTTTCTGTTTTAGCCCATTTCTCCTCTTCTTGTGTCTGCTAGTTGCAAAGAAAAACACTAACACTCTTATTATGATAATGAGTCAAGGACACAAAACGTATGTTAACGGGATTAAAAGTGGTAGATTTAAGCTCAAATCACCCACCCTTAATCTCCTAACATCACTAAAGGTTCATTGGCTCACCATGAACCTTAACCAAAAGCAATGTGAAAAAAATCATATACAAAAAAATTAAATAACTTGAATACCATCTTGACTATTCAAACACGAATGAGAAAACCTGTTGTAATAGATAGTATGGTATTTGACTTTTAAACGTAAAATTTTCATTCTCCCTCCAAAATCTTGGTCACCCAACACAACCTTACCAGTTTAGGAATGAAATTGCCAAGATTCAAAAACTTTGAGGATAAAAGTGATACAAAACATACACATTTGTAGACCATAAGTGTATTTCAATATCATTACATTAATGATTTTGATGGTTCCTTTAAAGTGAACCAATTTGACTTGAATTTAAAACACTCTAAATTAACAAATTTGAAGCACCAAAGTGATGCGAAACGCATGGTATCGGGACAATATGCGTATTTTATTCTTTTAATAAACAATAAGAAGAATGGTTACACTTGTAATCTTGATAATGACTTTATTCCAAAAAAGGCTTATAACAAATGTAAACTAGTTTATGAGAATTGTGCAAAAAAAATGCTAAGCAAAAGAAAATCAAGAAGAAGTTACTTGAAAAGTTGAAATGCGATTGAGAGATAAAACTTCAATTCAACGTGAAAAATCCTCATTGGTAGTTAAAGACCTTGCCAATGAGAAAGTATCAAATTACGATAAGGCTAAATTTCAAGAATCAAGAAATTAGAATGTTTTACATTCACATTAGGGGTGTTTTTAAGGCGAAAGCAATTTGGGATGGTGTGTTGGAAAGGTTCCAAATAAGACTGCCGAGTGAAAGCGCGAGTCTCTTTCTAAGAGTGGTCGTCTTACTTTTATCGAGAATACCCTTTCTAGCCTATCGACTTATGTCAGTTTACACTATTCTGATGTAAGTTGCCAAGAGTTTAGAGAAGTTGCAGAGAGACTTTCTTTGGGAGGGTTGGGTGATGTCTCCAGATACCATTTGGTGGACTAGAATTCTATTTGCTCCACTATGAATGTAGGCGGTCTTGGCATTAGAAGGTTTTAAGTTCTTAACAGGCCACTTTTAGGAAGTGGTTGAGGAGATATGCTAATAAGAGAGAGAGTTTGGAGAAAGATCATTCAATCTAAGTATAGTTTTTTGTTAGGAGACTAGGCTACCACTCGTGTGGTTAATGCGCATTATGGATGCTTGTGGAAGAGAGTCGGTGAAGTTTGGAATTTCTTCTATAAGCACGTGTTTTTAATGTTGGTATTGAAGATCGAGTTAGCTTTTGATTTGACGTTTAGTGTGGAGAGGAGGCATTTTGAGTAGTGCACCCCGATATTTTTCTCTAGCCATGGTTATATCGGCCATTGTAGCTAATTATGCTCGAAGGGACTCAAATCAATAATTTTGGAATACTGGTTTGAGAAGAGAAGTTCAAGATTGGGAAATGGACTAGCTACTGAACGTTTTGAATGTCTTATATAGGTTTAGAGGTGCTGGTGATGGAGGGGATCAGTCAGATGGAGAGGAGACCAAAGCAGAAAGTTCAAAATTTAAATCTATCTAAAATTGTATGTTGGGCAATATGAAGGTGCCCTTTTTGTGGAGGAATATTTGGAAGCTGAGAACCCCATCGAAGGTGGACTTTTTTGTTTGGTCTCGCTCATGGTAAGATTCTTACCATGGATAATCTGATGAGAAGATGTCACGCTTTATCTAGTTGGTGTTGCATGCATAAAAGAGGACGAGCCAATCTCCTGTCTCCTTATTCATTGTGACTTTGCGAGGGAGCTTTGGAATTTTTGCCTTATTGCTTTTTGGTGTTGATTTGGTTTTTGGGAAGAAGGTTTCTAATGTCATGTTGTGATGGAAGAGTAGCATAGTGGTTAGAAACAGGAGGAAATTTTGGTTTATAGTTTCGTTGTGTTTGATGCATTTGATGTGGCTAGAGAAAAACAAGAGATCTTTTGAAGGGGTTAAGTTGCTAGTATATAGACTTAAGGGTATTCTCATTGTTAACCTGTATAGTTGGATTTCAGAGTGAAGAGCACCATTGGAGGTTTGTAAGTTATATTTTTTGGAATCTTTACCTTTGTTTTTGACCTTTTATGGAGATCTTTGTTCTTTCCCTCCATCTGGGGGGGAGCTTCTCCTTCTTTTTGTAGTGGATTCTCCATTTTCCTCGGTTGGCATTTTCTTAATGCCTCCTTATAAATCTTTGCTTACTTATAAAAACAAAAAATAAATAGAAGCGCAAATGCATTCCAATGCAGTGGTTGGAGGAAGAACTCGTTTTTGGCTTGGAAATTATTAGGTATTTTGGTAGCGCATGTTTTTGTTTAATGAGATATATTTATAGTCATTAACTGGGTCATCTATGTCTCCAACCTATAAAGATGGATCAATTTTGCTTCACACGATCCAATTTTTATTACTTTATTGGATGAGGGTACTATGTAAACAATAGTACATGATATTCTGGAACTATTGAATAATTAGCTCTCTATTCTCAATATGTTAGGCTAAGTTTCCAACTAACCAAAGTAAACGCAAACGTTCTTATGACTTGGGACATTGGCATCCACCCACCAGCCCTACCTCCATCCTTTCCACCGGCACAGAAACCCACCAGACCCGTGCACAAACCCCTCCACCCACCAGCCTACCCCTGACCTTCAAGGGGAAAAAAAGCAGAGAAGAGAGAGAAGAGGGAGGGAAAACCCTCCACAAACCTGAAATGAAGATGCCGAAGACGCTGCCTTTCTGACGTCGCCGTTCTCGCCGTTCTGGCGCCGTCGTTCTCTGGGCCTATATTACCCCGCAGATAGAGAAAGGTCCTCTGAGAGAGAAAGAGAGGTGAAGAAGTTAGCTTGGGAAAGCGATTTGGAGGCCCGGGGGAAGAGGGGAAGGAGAGCTGGAGTGGAAAAGCGAGTGCGAATGTGCGAGGCCGAAATAATCAGTGGAAATGGTTTCAATCCAGCCGTTGAATTGTACGGAGTAAGAAAATCTTGGATTGACATATAAATAGGTCTCGTTTAGTTGCTTTAAGTTATTTTTTTTTTCTTAAATTTACTTTTAAGTCAAATAATATTTAGTAAATTCTATAAGTGATTTAAACCAAAAAAAAAATTAGTCAAGAAACTTTGTCTTATACTCACTTTTAAGTAAGTAAAAAGGCAAAAAAGTTAAAAGATAAAAAGACAAAAACACTTTAAATAAAAAAACATATAAATTTTAAAATTTTATTTTTATATAATTTTATATTTAATATAGATCTTATTTGATAAATTTTAATAAACAAAATTTAAAAATATAATTTTTATAAAATAAATTTATACAATAAAAGTTATAATATTTTTAAAAATATATAAATATATTTTATGTAAAAAAAAAAAAGCAAAAGATATAAAAAGTTAAAAGTGGATAAGCAAAAAAAGTAAAAAATTGAGATTAAAAATCGATACTTAAATAACTTTTTGGCTGCTGGGTTGCCAAATGAGGCCATGGGCTCTGTTTGGGTTAATTTTTATTTCTTTTTGCTTATTTTCTGTATTTTTTGATTTTGCATGTTTTTAGCAAATATTTTTTGTTTAACACCTTACCAGCAATACGGTGTTATCAAAAAATTAATTTTCTTAAAGATCATGTTTTATTTACTTTTCGATTGATTTTAGTTAGTGTTTTATGCTAATTGAGTTTGTTTTGATTACATATTTTGTTAATTTATATTTCTATAATTCTTGAATATTTAGAATAATTTGTTTGGTATTTTTTTCATTATTTTGCTTAAATAATACTTTGTAATTTTTAAAATTGATAATATAATAGTTGCATGTGTAGCAAGTTCTTTAATTTACTAACTACTATTAAATAATTCAGTTAGAGAATAAGTTCAACGATACGCGTTCAATAATTAGAAAATATTTATATTTCACTATGTAGGCCACCGCTAGTAATCAAGTAAAAAATTATACATTACATTGCAATTAGAGAAAATTACATAAACACTTCCTACACTATTTTCGTATATTACTTAATCCCTCTAAATTAAAAATTCGTATAAAGTGTCTCCTAACTATTTGTTTGTATCACTTTGTCCCCCTAATTATTAATTAAAATTATAATAACACCCCTTAATGGAGGGACGAAATAATATAAACAAATAATATAAAGGACTACTTTGTACGAATTTTAATTTAGTGAGATTAAGTGATATACAAAAATAATAAATGGGGTGTTCTTATAATTTTCCATTACAATTATTGACAACTTCATCATCAATAAAATCTTCCAAAAAAAAGGTCCCCACTTTTTTTAAGCAAGAATTTAAATAGTCACTATCTTTATTAATACATTTTTGAGATATTAGGTAGAAATAAAACTAACAATAAATATATATTTCATTCTATATTCTATTGGCACCCACCAACATTTAAGTACTTTAAGCCTCAAACACGATTAATTATGCACGACAACAACCTTATGCGCTTTTTTTTAATTTTTGCATACTTTTGAAAATAAAATAAAAGATTCATTGTTTTAATATCATTTTTATTTTCAAGCAACTAATCTAAAACCCATAGATATAAAACATAACAAGTTAACAATAATAGGTACACTATTAACTAAGAGACTCCAATTTATATTCAAAAATCTAAGTCAATAAAAATTCTTTTTTTTTATTATCTCAAGGTGTTCGAGCCAACTTATGTGTATCTCGATTAATTTTTGGGGATCAATTTCACCACCCACTTATGAGGGTCCCAATTAAAACTGAAACAAAATAATGTATGAATTGACCTACAAAAATTAATTTTTTGGGGTTAATCCAATTTATATTCACAAATCTAAATCAAGAAAAACTCTCTAATTTTTTTTTGATATTTCAGTGTGTCCGAACCAGTTTACGAGTACTTCGACTAATTTTCGCTAGATCAATCCTATTGTCTACTTGTGGGAGTCACAATTAATACCAATACAAAATATTGATTGAAGTTTATCTATAAATGATAATTTATTATAAATGATTAAGATAGAGATCTATACTCCCGTCCGCGCTGGCCAGTTAATCCAATGTGTCATCCATGCGTGCCTATACAAAAAAATTGTGAAATATGCATCAGACTTTTACTGATGGGCTTCTTAACGAACCAATTAGAGCAAAATCTAAAGCAAAAAACTGATAGACTAAATTGACAGAGTTTTTACTAGTATAATAGAGTGCATACATTTGCCTTTTGATGTGTTGGCTATTTATAGGGAAGAATATATTTGACCCACTTAGGAGATCCGACTCAATTTAAGCAGATCGATTTGTCCTCTCTCTTACCTAGGCACAACTGTCAACTTAATAGTGATTTGTCACTGTTATCACACTTTTATTTTTATTTTGTCATATCAAACTGTCCACTTATCCCTAGATCTTTTTAGGGGTCGATCAACCTTTCTTGATACATAGGTTTCAGGATTGGTTCAATTGCTTTTGACTCCTTATCATGAGTACCAATCATTGATAAATGTATCACGGGCGTAGATATCCATATATCGAGCCATGAGCTTGGCTTTCGAGGTCTTTCGACATGTGTTGCTTGGCCATAGATGCCGAACAACTCTTTCTCTTGAGCTCGGCTATGAGATCTTTTCCGAGAGTTCTAGTCGGATCTTATATCTCGATGCTTGGCTAAACCTGTCGAGCTCCTAACTCGATAGCTCGGCAACAGCCCTCTAAAGTTAACGACCAACCTTCATCCTCCGGTGCTCGACCTACCCCTTCCCAAGCTAGAGCTGGCACCCCGAGGTGCAAGATGATGGCCAAATAACCTAAGGTGTTGTACAACATTCCACCTGGATGCCATGTGGTCCTTCTCAAGGCTTGACCTCCCTCGCTTACAATATAATAATAATACATATAAAGATAGAGTTTTAAATTATAAAATAATTCAAATTTATGTGGGGTTCCAATATGGATAATTTAAATCAATTTGTTGCGGTATGCGGATAATATGAATCATCTGAATAAATACGAATAATTTGGATAAATGGACATCGTGGATAATAGGATAATATGGATAATTTGGATACTATGGATAATATTAATATATATAAAGTGGATAATTCTTTTTGAATTTGGATCAATTGAATTGTGACACATAATTATTAGATATTAAAAAATGATGAATTTTTTAAAAAAATCACCATGGAACTTTATGTATTAAAAAATCAATAACGCTTTATTTTATATAAAAGCATAAACAGTAAATATCAAAATTAAAATGAGTTATATTAAAAAAATAATTTGAATTTAGGATCTACTTATACTTAGATATTTCAAAAGAATTCAAATTTATGTAGAATTCAAATACGAATCATCTGATTCAATTTGATGTGGATATACTATTAATTATATCATTCTTAATATGATTAATATAGATAACCTGCATAATATGAATAATCTATTTTGAGTTTAAACCAATCAAATTATAATACATACTTATTAAATATTAAAAAAATAAATCCTAAAAAGGCAGATAAATTGAAAAAAAGTAAGAAAGAAGTAATTTGTTTCTAAAAAAGAATATTTTATGCATTTGTAATTATTTTTGCCCTTCCCAATTTATTTATTTATTTTAACAGTCCCGCTAACTCTCATTCACTACACGGTGAATGATTTTTTATTAATGAGAACCAAAAATTTATAATATTAATATATTTTTAAAAATAAAATTTTTCTTTTAGATATCAATGCACTCTTAATAGATATTCATATATTATTTATTTATTATCTATTGTCGAGATACTTAGTGTTTAGTGCATGTTTGGATAACTTTTAAGCTTGATTTTTAAGAGATTTAATTTTTTTTTAAAAAATTTTAAAAAAGTAAGAATATTTGGGATAATTTTTTTATAGTAACTTTTTTATTTTTTTGTTTTTTTATTGAAATATCTAAAATGTCATTACTTTTAGCATTTAAATTATAGTGTTTGGAATATTGACACAGTTTTTTGTGTGTGAGAATTGTTGACTTTTTATGTAAGAGTATTATAACAATTTTGTTTGAAAAAAAAGTTAGAATATTTGGGATATGTATTGACTTTTTTTATTTTATTAAGAGATGAAAAAAAATTATTTTTTTTAGAAACTAAACAGTGCATCTTAAAAGTTGTTTTTTTTTTAATAAAAAAACCAATTTAAAAGCTTGCCCAAATAGGCCCTTAGTATTTTTCCTTTAATTTTAACAAAAATGCTTAGTATTTTGAAAAACTATAAAGAAATTTATTTCAAGTTCAAAATAAATAAATAATTTAAATTTAATTGTGTTGTGTGTGCCACAGTGTGAATCGGAACAATAAATTTCAAATTCTGAATCCATTTATGAATAGGTTTTTATGAGCAAGTATTATTGTTTTCTATAAGGAATTTCCTTGGCGGTTTTGTTTTGTGGTAATCTCGTACCTGATTTTTCTGTCACTTTTTACGTGACTTTAATATAATTTGAATCCCATCTTTGTTTGAGTTTTACTATTTTTCATATACGACTCAAATTGCTTTAAAATAATGTAGAAATTAATATAGAATAATTTTTTTTCCATGAACTCTCTCCATCCTTTCCACTCATTAGAGATTGCAACATAGCGGAGCAGTAATAGAGTTTCTCATTTTGATTTCTTATGTGATTGGAGTGAAAATAGGAGAAAATATTGAAAATTTTTATATGATTAGAGTGAAAATAGGAGAAAATATTGAAAAAGTGGTCAGACGGAGATATTTTGAAATAGTTTTTAAGTTTTGAGTTTTAAAATTATTAAGTTTTATTTTTAAAAAATTATATATGTATTAATATTTAAAAAAAACATATATTTTACGTAATTATAAACAGAACGAAGAAAACGGAATGCGAGAATCAAATATGAAATAAAACTCGTCCGGGAAAAATCATCAACCCCGCCACTCCCTCTAAGAAGCCTACCCAGTTTGGGTGCAACCCCCGACACCACCGATTACGATTATGCCATCCACGCACTGTTTCTCAAATCTTTCTCTCTGTTTATCAAATCGTAGTTCCCATCCTTTTAAAAACGTTGTAGATTCGTTCCTTATCACTTCAAGACTCAATAGATTTACGGTGTAAACCAAAATCACGAAACACAAAAATCATTGTTAATCACTACTTGTAGAAACACAAACCATGTCAAAGTCCTATACTTACTTCCACAGTCCTGCTACGATATGGACACAGCTTTAATAAAAGTCGGCGTTCATCATGATTTTCCTCCAAAATTCGAAGCTCAGAGTTTGCTCATAGCCAACGGAATTAATCGCACCCAACCTTCGTTCCAAATCGCCGATATAGATATGGCGGTCACGAACTCTCTGACGTATACAAGTCTGAAGGACCTCTTGCCGGCGTCGCCGCCGGGGTCGTTCGCGTTTCCTGCGTACAACCGGAGGGACAGCTGGCGAGAGATTCCGATCAAGGATCCCCTGTTGCAACACGCCGCGTGGGCGTACCTCCAGCCGCTGTCGGCGGCGCGTGAATCAGACGACCGGAGTTGCTTCCCCAAGTTGGAGGACGGGTGGCGGCGGTTGTCCGGGTGCTTTGGATGGTTCTTCGACGACGTCGTTTGGGGTCCGATCTGGAAGTTGTTTTCGAAGAATGACGACGCGGATTAGGATGGGCATAAAGTTGAGCGAACTATATATGAAGCTGCCTTTTGAAACTTCTTGTTGACCAGTTGGTAGTGGATAAACTTTCTAAGTATAAATTTATTTTAAATTATTTATTTTATATTATGAATTAATTTATAGGTCTATTTTATATGTTTGTAATATTTTTGATAAATTTGAACCTCTCATAGGTTTTTTTTTTTTTTTTTTTGGTTCATCTCTTTCTTTACAATACGTAATTTGTAAATACACTATAGAGTTTGTTTTTAGGAAATATAAAAAATTGTTCAATGATCCTTTTTTTTTTTTTTGTCTATTTCAGTATTTATGTTATTTTAAAATCTAAAATCAATAATATTACGTACAAATCTTTAGACTCAAATTGACCTAAAATATTGTATTAAAAAAAATATAAATTTATTAAAATTAATTAAAAATATAATATTTAATAAAACAAAATAACGTAAAAAAATTCATATAATTAACTATAATTGATTGAAATAAACGCCTAATTTGATTTAATTTAAATACTTGTGCATAATCTAATTTTAATGTTATGATTGTAGGGTTATTGATTTGAAATATATTACACACGATATTTTATTTATAATAAACTTACAAACAAAGCGTAAACTATTGAATAAATCACAAAATTCAATGTTGGCAGTACAGCATTCGTAAATGTAGTGCTGCTAAGCATCCCATGGTTTATTTTATTTTCAAAAGAATTACAAAAGTCGTCTTCATCATCTATATAAATATACATTTAGCCTTGGTTTGTCTATTGGTTTAAAATCAATTTTTAACCTTTTAACTTAAAATTTAAAAAGTTAAAAATTTTCGTTTTTCTTTCTAAACTTTTAATCTATTTGCTTTTTGACTTTTGGCATTTTTTTCATATAAGAATAGATTAAAAATTTCAAATCCGATTTATTTGGTTGTTTTGTGACTTAAAAGTCGTTATTTTTTTAACTAAATAAATTTTTTAACTTTTTAATTTAAAAAGACTTAAGCTAAAAAATTAACTTAAAACTAAATTACCAAACGAACACTTAATGCCATGGCTGTTACTTATTGCCTTTGTCTTAATTTTTCATATTCAATGTTATTTTTTGTATTCATTTATTCAAAGTTAGTTTCTTTTTTCTTCTAATAGGAAGAAAATGAATATTTGTATTCCCACAACAAAGCATATCTAGCGAGTTTCGTAATGAACAAGAAGTACACTTATTTAGTAGTTTTTTCTTTGCTTTCGATTTGGTTACGAGAATACCATGTTTTGAAAATTTTATTTGTTTATATTCTTATGCATTCATTAGTTTATATTTAAAAATTCTTAAATTTTGAGATTCTCAGGTGATCAACCATTACAACGGGATAAATATAAAATTCTTGAGACATAAAATATTATTTTTTTAATTGTATACTCTATAATGATATTTATATATTAACCTCTTTAAGGGTAAACCGCTTCTGGAGATGTTGAAATATGCCTCATTATTGCTCATGACTCTTTCAAGTGGGCCTTTCCCTCCCACCTAACTAGCTAAATTAACTAATTATTTGGCCATTATTTTACTTTAGCTAATTATTTTTTATTTAGCACTCCAACAATGCTAACTATTTTAGCTATATTTCTTTAATTTTTGTTCCTTTTTTATTTTTTTCTTTAAAATAATATTATATATATATATTTTTGGGCCAAATGACTCAACATATTTATTGAATCATTTGGATTAAAACTAAGATATCTAACCTATATTGATGCTGGTGAAATATAATTTTTGTATTTGGCTAACTAAAATAGTTAAAAAAGCCATTTTAGCTAGTTTGACGTGGATGCTAAGGCCCTAATTTGTAAAAAGAGCTTTTTAACTTCCTGAATAAAACCACAACCATCTCATGCTTTACTCTATATTTTACTCCCTACTCACATATTACAAAATACTTGCATATTATAAAACGAGACCCATGTTTTATGTCAATAGAGAGTAAAACATAAGTAAAACATTCAGCGCATATGGCATTGATGCAACTTTTTAGTTAAAAATGCACACACAAAAAAACACTTTTTTGTATTAAAAAAAACAGAAAACTAAAAAAAATTAAAAGCCAAATTAAAACACTATCAAAATCTCTATTCTATTTGAAAAGACAACAATACCTTAATAGATAACTTAATTTTTACCAATGCCAATTATATATATAATCGTTATAAGCAACTATATAAAAAGAATTTTTTTGTCTAATTTGAACAAAAAAGGGCTAGCTTTTTATCTAGTTAACCAACTTTAAAATACTAGCTTAAAAGTTAATTTACCAAATGACCTACTTTTAATCCGAATAAATTTTTTTTGCTAGGAAAAGTAAAAAGACTAGCTTTTAAGCTAGTTATTAATCAGGGCCTAAATAGCAAAAGGAGAAAAAAAAATCCATGGATATACTTTACATTTGAGAAAAAGTACAGTGAATTAGTGAAAAGAATATATATTTTACAACCACAAGAGCAAAAGGAATAAATGCAACTTCCACCAAAAGTAACAACAGTGCAATTATAAGGTGGTGAGACTAGCAACAAAAGTGCACCAACAAACATTCAACCACATCCCCTCTTTTTTCCATTGTGGTATGGTGGGGAGTGTTTAGACTCCAATGCAGAGTAATTCAAAGAGGCATAACATTAAATCGGTTGATGGTATCAGGACTTCTGTCCAAAAGTCTAGTCTGTCCTAGGAACCACAAACCAAAATATTTTCCAACCCTAATTGACGATTGAAAGAAATTAATATTTTCTTAATGACGAGATACAAATATGAATGCAGTTCAGTTCAAAGTACCTAATAGCAAAGCTAAAAGAAAACTTTTCACAGTGAGCGATGAACTGTATTCATATAGCCAGAGTCGCGAGGACATAGCAAGCTGTGCCGGATCCATATGCTAGTCAAGACTAAAATTTGGAAATGGGCCCTACTAATGATCTAGAGCTCTTCAAATAAGAGTTACAATAGTCATAAATATAAGGACACGGATAGCATAGCTCAATATCAACGGTCAACTTGAAACTTGACAAGCATGAAGGGGTTTTGAGAGTGGTGGAAGGTACAGAGTTATCAAGAGTGTAAGAACAAAAAGTCCTGGGCCAAGTATAAATGGATTCTCCTCGTACACAAGCATAGTATATACAGGTATTCATGATCAACAAACCTGAGATCAAGGCAAGAGCTAATCCAAATCACTCATCTAGTCTAAAAACTAGTGACAAATGAGAATTGTTGAACTTTACCCCATTCAAGATAGAGAGATGAAGGCAATGTTGTTTTGTCATTTGAGTGTATCTATAAGATTAATAACACACTTCCAAATCCTAAACGAAGGTGGTTGTATTTCTACATAAAAAACTCAATCATACGCACTGATTTCAGGTATATAGACAAAGGATGGAAAGGTAATGCTCATGAAGATTCGGGTCATGACTTTAGTGGAGCCTTGGCCAAAAGAATTTATCTTTTGGAGTTACATTTTTAGCCATTGACTAGACAAAATAACCAGCCAGAATATAGAGAAATGTGCACATGCCAGGCAGTAGAATATACAGAAAGACTCTAAGATCTGCATAGACCATGTGCTCTTTACTAGACAAATGCTCCCTTGTTTCCCCTTTCAAGCCTTGACATAAATAGAGTGAGAACCTGGATTGATGGTGTAGCCGTTGATTGGGTTGAGAGCCGTTATCCTATTTGAAAGCCTCGGGTTAAGCCCAACGGCCGACGCGAGTCAATAAGTCCTTAGTCTAATAATTGTGGTTGGTAGCTTTTTAATTTATTTAGAATTATTTAAATTATTTCCTTTTTATTAGGATTCTAGTCTATCTTCCAATTAAGGTGATATCTTTATTTTCTTGATGGTTAGGATTTTGATTTCTTTTTAGATTAGGGTTTTAAGCCTATAAATAAGATGCTCATTTAATATGTTGATTAGATAATAAAGAGTTGAATTTTTTTAGGTCATGGCCTTGTGCTAGGGTCCTTCGTGTGCTACCTATTCACCATTCTCATTCGCATCCACTCTGGTTATATGCTCCTTTCGTAGTTTGTTTTGTCTAAACGGCGCATGCTCTAGGGAGCAAAAAGAATCTTATACAAGAATTTATTTTGACCAAGTATAAAGAATCTTATAGAAGATTATAATTGGAGGCATTGTTCAAGGTGCCTTATGAATAGCTTGCATGAGACAATCAAATAGCTATAGACAAACATCTAAAGATAATATTGAAGTGCTTAAGTAGAATACACAACAAACTACAACCAATACTACTACAGTTAATGCTTACAACGCAACTGCTACTACTATTACTGTAGAAGATATGTCTTCTATTCCCAAAAAGGTAAAAAGTAACAACTAAAATAGTAAAGAAACAGAGCTCAAGAGACTGATTAAATGGGTGAAGAAAGAACTCAACTTTATGAATATGATGCACCTTTCCAATAAGCTACAACAAACCGAAATGCCAAACTATGGACACCATACAACGTTACTACACTGACCAATCCAATGGAAGTTTAGTTCATCATAAAAAGTTCATCAATTGATGAAAATAGGGGAGAAAGTTTTTAATTAAGTCAAGGCATGACGGAAAAATGAGCATATTTATAATTGGAATATTGAGACAAATTATTGGCATGCTATGTTACATGGACTTAGGTATGGGTATTGGGTGCGCGAATGTGCCTATATGTTAGATTCATTTAATTTTCATATCAAGAACACTTGGACACGCCAAAATATTTGTATTATTTAATACATTTCTTTTATTTTCTAAGGATAAATGTCATTTACAAGTTTCTATAGAACATTTCATACATAATATGAGAGTTTATATATTGTTTTATAGTAACCTGAATTACCAAATATGCTTTTTAAGTGAATATCTAACTAAAATCGAGTGTTCAATGTTGGAAATAATATATTTTAAGAAATTAAGATCTCGCTAATTATAGTTTAATTACTAAAATTAACATATTAGAAAGTTAAAATTTTATTGATTGTAATTTGATTTGTAAATTATTTTTTTTCTTTTCTATAATCATTTTTTATCATTATAAATAGATAACTGTACCTCTTTGAAGGTAAGCCAAAATTATTAAATTATGTTATTCTATTTGGTATTAGAGCCAAAATGTGAAGAAGAAAAGAAAAAAAAAACAATCGCGGTCACTACTTTCTCTGTCACTATTATTCATTCACCGTATCGTGAATTTGTTACTGGTATACCGTCACCGTCAAAGTCTTTGCTGTCATCGTTGGTCTTCCCTCACCACCACAACTGACGCTGGTCTATCACTGTGCTTTCTTGGTATTTGTGTATTGTTAAAGTCTCAATACATTATACTGTAGGCTTTGACAATGCACTTTTTGGAGAATTATTACTCTTGTTCTTATTCTTGTTTTTGGGGGGCTACCAATGTTATTCCGGTAGTATTGTTCTTATTTTTTGGGGTTACCAATGTTCCGATAACATTATTCTTATTTTAGGGTTACAAATGTTATTCCAGTAGTATCGTTCTTGTTTTTTGTGGCTATTGTTGTTATTCCAGTAGTATTATTTTTATTTGAGGGGGGTACCGGCGTTATTCTGGTAGTATTGTTCTTATTTTTTGTGGTTATTATTGTTGTTCCGGTAGCGTTAATTTAAAATCTAGTTGGTTTTTAAAAACTAAGAAGCCACCTTCGGAGACCCATCCTAACCATGTCCAATAGAACTATTTCTGCTCAACTCTTCAATTGTCAAACTGGGGTTGATTAATATCTTTGTCCCAATTTGAGGAAGAGTGTTGGAAATAATATATCTTAAGAAATTAGGATCTTGTTAATTATGGTTTGATTACTAAAATTAACATATTTAGAAGTTAGGATTTTATTGATTGTAATTTAATTTGTAAGTTATTTTCTTCATTTTCTGTAATAATTCTTTATCATTATAAATAGATAGCTATACTTCTTTGAAGGTAAGCCAAAATTACTAAATTCTATTATTTTACTTGGTATCAGAGCCAAAAATATGAAGAAGAAGAAGAAAAAAACTGCCTAGAAACCTTAGCCGCCGTCATTGCTTTTCTTCACCTCTGTCCGACACAGGTACTTGTACATTTTAGAAGAGTCCATATAACATAATTGGCATGACAAGATAGAATAAGAAATTAGAAGGGACACTAATCAAAGTAAATGAGAAGAAGTCTATTGAGATGGTTTGAATGGGTAGAAAGTGAGTAATTTGATCAAACTTGAAGATGCTAAAAGGCTAATACGAAAAACATAGAGGAAGTAGGTGGTGATTGTGGGCAAGGAAATAATTGGTTGATATGGGCAAAGAGCCAATTGTAACAGGTAGTTCAAATCAATAGAAACGAAAAAAAGATTAATTAGTTAATAATTAAAGAAAAGAAATGATACTCATGGCTAGGGGTGCACATGGATCGGGTTGGTTCGGTTTCATGCTAAATTTAGAACCGAACCAATATTAATCTGTTATAGCTTTTTTAACCCAGAACCAAACCAATCACTTAGTCAAACCAAACCAATAATAATCGGATTGGTTCGGTTTGGACCCACAGTTTCACTATTTTTAAAATTTGGCATGCATAATTTAAAGAAATTGTAGCTTTTCTTTATGGGGTGGGAAATGATAAGCAATGGAAGACATAACAGAGATAATGAAGCTTATCAAAAACCAAAGGCAATGAAGCTCAAGGCAGCAGGACATGCAGGACATGCAGGGCAATTAGATAGCAGGACATGCAGGGAAATGATAAGCAATGGAAGACATAACAGAGGCAACTCAGTAGCTCAAGGCAGCAGGACATGCAGGGCAATGAAGCTAATCAAAAACCAAGCTATCTAATTGAGTTAAACAATAAAGCATTCCAACTAAACTAAAATCTAAACGAAAGCAATTTAAATGATATGCAAGACATAACAGAGGCAAGCTAGCATGGCTGCATAAATTAACACCAAGCAATTAAAAGTTTTCTGTTACCAGTTCAACACCTCAAAAAGCCTGTGTACAACATGTCAACAAAGTTCACCCATACATATTTAAATTTTAAACCACTCTCCTACACAACGCATCATACATAACAAATTGTAACTGTAGAAACCGATACCCATACAAAACTTTAGATGGAAGCATCATCAATTCCACAAAAAACTTCATGATCCTCATATATGTCTAAAAATAAAAAACATAACTAAGTGTAAGCTAATACTAAATTGCATTAATTTAAAAATTAAGTGTACAACAAGAAGAATGAGAAGAGAAATGCCTAATTCAATATCCTCAAGTTCATTCAACTTTTCCTCAATGTCAATTGAATGTGGAGAAGCCCGTAACCAATCTTGAGTGCAAATCAAGCATTCAACTAATTTAGGAGTTAGAGAACTACGAAATTTATCAAGTACACGCCCTCCGGTACTAAAAGCCAATTCAGAAGCAACTGTAAAAACCGGGATGGCTAAAACATCTCTTGCCATTTGTGAGAGAATTCGATACCTAGAGCAATTAAATTTCCACCAATCCAAAATTTCAAAGTTATCCGCTTCATTTTCCACACTTTCCTCTAAGTATCTATCCACCTCCGATTTTGCATCAACATTTTCTTTTTCTTCCAATTGCTTCAAAAATTCAAATTGAAGAGACTTCACACGTTCATTATCGGGTCTATCTACTTCCATCTCAATTGGATTTTGCCTAAACCTATTTGAAGAATCACTTGAAGAAGAGTCAAGCAATTGGTAATGAGCATACATGCGGTTCATGAGATCTTTTATTGTCTTGACTAACTTGTTTACCTCATCAAAAGCATAAATTCTCTTGTAGCAAAACATCACATATTTCAACTTATAACGAGGATCCAAAACTACCGCAAGCAATAATATCATGTTGATTTTATCAATGTTCCCCCAATACTTGACAAATTTTTCATTCATCTTCTTAGCCATGACACTTAAGCCATAATCACTACTTTTGCACCAATCACATAAAATTTGTTGAATTGCCAAAACTTCATGAAAATAGGAATTTCAAGTAACATACAATGAGCCCGAAAAGCGTTTAGTAACATCATAAAAGTGTTTCAAAAACTTGGTCAACATGCAAGCATTATCCCAACCACTTTTATTGGGGAACCCATCCTTGAGATCGGATGCAAATTGTGGCTCTTGTTCGTCCAAGCGTTCAAATGCTTTTTGAAATTTCAGTGCAGACTCTAACATGCCATATGTGGAGTTCCATCTAGTGGGTACATCTAGGCACAAAGAACTTTTGGAAGTCATTCTCTCTAGCTCATAACAAATTTTAAATTATTGTGCTCTTTGTGAGGAACTCCTAATGTATCTCACCACACCACGAATCCGATGAATAGAATGTTTAACTTCTTCTATTCCATCTCTCACAATCAAGTTCACTATGTGTACACAACATCTCATGTGAAAAAATTTCTATCTAATACAAATCCCTTTCTTTTAAGGATCTTTTTTTTCAAATGTGCAACGGCAACATCATTAGAACTAGCATTATAAACTGTTATTGTGAACACATTTTCTATACCCCATTGAAGCATACAAGACTCAACTGCTTGACCAATTGCCAAACCTTTGTGACTATAAATTGGACAAAAATTGAGAATTCTTTTTTTCAACTTCCAGTCACTATTAATAAAGTGTGCAGTGAGACATAAATAACTCATGTTTTGCAAAGAAGTCCATAAATCTATAGTGAAGAAAATTCGTTGAGTCCCACTGGTCAATACCTTCTTCAACTTTTTTTTTTCACTAGCAAATAATTCCAAACAATCCTTTATTGCAGTTGTTCGTGATATTGATTTAAATTTTGGTTGCATAACACTGCAAAACTGCCTAAATTCTTCATACTCGACAAACTTGAAAGGTAATTCATCCATAATTACCATCTTAGCAAGTGATTTCCTGCACACTTCTTGCTCAAATTTATAGTTAACAAGCTGATTTTCACCTACAAGGCAATCAGTTACAAAAGCCAAAGTCTTTGGTTTTTTATTTGCATTTCCAGGATATTTTTTGCAATTCCTCAAGTGTTTCCATAGAGTACCAGTCCCATTAACACACACAAGAGTAATCCATTTTACAATAGTTGCATAATGCCCTATCTGGTTTACCCCCATCACTTTTTTCTTTTTTAGTAAACTACTCCTAAATGTCAGATTTTTCAGGTTTTTTCCTACTTACCTTTGCTTCAGAAGCAGCAGTGGTTGCAAGCTTTGTATTATTTGATATTTCATGGGTATTAGACTTGTTCGATTCTCCCATACTTGACATCTAATCAACAAAAAAAAACAATATAAAAAAATTTACATCTATAGCATAAATATAATGAAGAACAGACCAAAAAATACAGATCTAAAAAATTATAGATTTGAAAAAAAAAAATAGATCTACCAAAAAAATAGAAAAACGGACCAAAAAAGGGAGAAAAAGAACCAAAAATTACCGGAAGGAGCGGCGGTGGTTGAAGGGAAGGAGCAGTGAACGCATAGCAGAGGGAGAGATGGGAGGAGCTGTGGGCAGAGGGAGAGGCAGAGACGGGAGGCAGTGAGGCGACGGGAGGCGGCGAGGCGACGAGAGGTGGCGAGGCGACTTAGGGCTAGGGTTTAGACTTGAGAGAGAAATAGTTGAGGCAACGAGGCGCTGTGGGTTTACAAACTTTACACTTGGGGCTGAGACAGTGAGACTTGAGAGAGACAGCGAGTTGAGGGCCTTGAGGCGGTAAGGCTGGGATTTAAGTTTTATTTATTAAATTTGTTATAATAATATAGATTTATAATT
>JAOTRH010000024.1:21548089-21559437 GCA_034768845.1 Heliamphora exappendiculata
GCACTGGACAGATCCTTATGGCCAATACAAAATAACCCTGTAAATATATTTTAGAAAGCTTGATTTAAATGCATATTGTAGGCAACCAATCACATAGAAACACGACAATTTCCAACCTAGTTGATTTCAATAGAGAAATCCTGGATATTAGGACTGGATGGGTTGTCCTCTCCAAACTCCGAAACCCCAACTTCGTGGTTCATGAAACTAAGCACATCCATCATTACGGATTTCAGGCAAGAAATTCAGAAAACAGCTATGATGATATCTATATAGATGGATTTTGTATATCCCACGAGTGGATACATAGGAATCCAAAACTTCCAAATCATTCATGTTATGATCTTCTACACCCTAGGTCTTTCCGTTCCATCATCTTGTTCATGTTCCTTCCTCATACAGCATTCAAACCGAATGACTCTGAAATCACGTCAATACTTCCACATATAGGAGACATCTCTATTTTCCACCCGAGAAATCTTTAGAATTAGCACTGTTCAGCTTCAAAAATTGTTAAAGTGTTTCAAATATCTACTTTAATATAAAGAAGTATACCTTTTCAATATTTGTAGGCAGAATAGCTCTGTCAAGGGCTTTCGGAGTCCATATTTTTATGTCACTCTCGATCCCACTGCTGGCAAGAACCGTGGTATGAGGATGAGACTCAATGCAATTTACCACATCCTTATCCCCTTTCATAACTCGAATGAGCTCCCCACTCTTCTTCTTCCAGACAAAAATTCGGCCACAGTCTGACCCACTCACAACATACTCACATTTAGGCCCAAAGAAGTTCACACCCTTCACTGTGTCACAGTTCCTATGTCCCTTGTAGACTTGGGGACCAACTTTAACATCGGCATCCATATCTGACGGAGATGCTGTGGAGTGATGCACTGCTCCCATTCCACCTGCATCACTGTCCATAGACACTGGAGAGGCTGGAGCTGGATTGGGTCCCAATCCCATTTCTCTTGTAAAGAGATAGATAAACTCATAATTGTAAGAGACAAGAAGCTCACTCTGATCCGAGAATGCCAAGCCAGTTATTTCCACTTGCTCATCACCAATTAAATGCGGAGGGCAAAAGTGGTCTGTTGGCTGACCAAAATCAGTTGATCCATCCCACTTATATTTGCGGATATCATACAGTCGAGTATACTCATCGGACCCGGCAACTGCAAATAGATTTGGATTCCTTGGGTCTATTGTTATTGCATTTAGATGAACAATTGGCATATAACTGTGGTCATGGAGGGACAGGCAAGTAAAAAGTTGTGTAGCAGCTCCAGTTCTCAGATCAAACTGTGAGAATAAACAAGAGTTTAAAATCATTTTACTTCAGAATTTGGAGAGGCGGGGAAGCAAAGCAATATGCATAAAAATGATTTATAATGTCGGAATACAAAAATGATACCTCTGTTATGTACAGTTTTCAAGGTTTATTAAAAAGGGCCTAGATCAACAAATTGAAGAAAATAAAACAAACCATAAAAAATTAAGAATAAAATAAAATGAATCATGACTTACCTGCTGAACCAATCCATCTCCACCACAAGTATAAAAAATATGAGGGCTTCCAGGTTCAATGGCCAACTTATGAGCTCGACCTTGGTGCTTTCCCAGTAATTTAGTCTCAACTTCCCCACGTTCTAAAATTTGAGCGTGTCTTACCTATAATTGGCAATGTTTTCATTAGAACAAACACATTAATACACAAAATAGCAACTATAACATAAATTCTAAAAGCACAACAAATCTATATGTATACTCCTCAACAGGAAGAGTAATTGAGCAAGGAAGGTAAATTAGGTAATTCTATGACAAGCATGCATGATGAATGAATAACGTGTATATTCCTCAGCATGAAGAGTAATTGGTGGTTCGTATCATCACAAACTTTTTCACCTCAGAGATCTTCAATGTGGATTATATAGCCCGTGTTTTGTGTCTATATGGAATAGGTTTAGTTGTGTTATCGTTGGTGATTTCTTATGTGAATTTGGCAGGTCATCCCTCCTTCCTAAGGGTTCCCCACTGACAGGGGCATAGCAACAACCCTCTCACCTTTTCTCCTATCATAAACCCCCATGTGCAACTTCTACGCATTGCAACAGATCATACTATTCTAAATAAGCATTTTAAGAAAGTGCAATACCTGTCCATCCGCGGCACAGGTAACAATGCTTCGATCCTCAGTGTAAGGCATGATCTTTGCTTGGAAAACGTTATTATTATGACCAGAATGAAATGAGAGTTCAACTCTCCCGGTTTCCCAATCCCATAATACGACTCGTCTGTCATCAGAGCCTGACACAAGAATGTCACCATCTGCATTGAAGCTAACTGTGTTAACACAGCCTCTGTGTTCTTCCAGCTTTCTTAATATATCAAGACGGAGCACAAGATCCTATAACAGAAAATAATAATAATGACAATCAAATAAAGCTTTGCACAATACTATAGAAAAGAAATAAATAATAATAATAATCCAACCCTTCCTGATTGACCCTAACTTTCCAAAATTGAAGAGCTACAGCGATCAGATTCAAATAAGACCAACATATATTGACAAATCGCACACATGCGCATTGAAGAATATGTAGCCAAATAACCATGGGAAGCAAGGAAAGTTTACAAACTACCACAAAAAATCAATAGTACAAAAAAAAATGACCAGTACTAAACAAAAAAACAATGCCCTTTCGAGAAATTAAAACCAGGATTTGCAATGTGTTGATTTCCAACCAATGTCATCAATATTTATTAGGAAATAACCAAAAAGTAAAAATCCTCTCACCTCCCTTCCTCACCTTGCAAAAATAAGCACAGACATTTCAAGCAAGGGTGCAGCTAGCCTTAGTCAAAGATATTTCAGTATTACTACTTCCACACCAAAATACAATGAGAATGCGAGGCCAAAACAGTAAAATAAGTAAATGAGGACAAGCCACAATCGCCACAAAGCGAGTAGTGCACACTAGAATTGTCAAAGACCTACCAAGCACCAGACAGGTAGAGCCTGTAAATGCGCCAGAAATCATGAGTACTAGCTAGATCCATTAAAGTGAAATGAACATTAGAAAGCATCTTTCTTATGCTGTAAGCATGGGCTTTGTACACTGGTATGCCCTTTTCACAGAAAAGCAAATATTATAAATAACATCTATGTGTTTATGTAATCTACACCAGTAGATAGAGGGAGCTGCAGCTTTTAATACATCTTAATTATCACTGAGCCTATTTTCATAATCCTGAATCATTTTAAACCACAGGAAAATCATTATGGTCCAAATTCAGAGTGATAATTTTAACTTCCAAGTTTAACAAGTGGTTATGTATACTCCAGAACAAACAGGAACAAGAATTGGGTACAAATGCACATGGTCGGACAAAATGATCTCAATCTCCAAGTAGAAATAACTGACATTGCTGCAAGTTGCAACCCATGCTTTTGCAGTGAATACTAGGAAACAACCAAGCATCAATCGAAACAAATAAATAATTTTACAAGGTGGGTGTATATCTCTTAAATGATATAAAAATGTAATAAGACTACATAATTATGCTCATGGAGGGAGGTTGGAAATTAGGACATGGATGTAAGAACAAACAGAGAAAAAAGCTATATATCACTCTGTTCAATCTTGTCCATCTGATCCCGTAAATACAAATAGTCTTAAGTACTTGACTTTCACATTCACTGAAAACAAACTTGTGACCATGGATCATTAGGATCTACGCTCAACTATCAATAGGTTTTGCTGGTTAATCAATTAAACAGTGAAAAAAACCAAAAAAACTGCTATTAAAAATGCCATTGACTGCAGAGTCATAACCACTTCCCCTGAGGTATAATAGAAACAATAGTGCAGTTTTTGGCCTACTTGCATGAAAGCTGGAGGCATGCTATGCCACCAGATACCAAACAACTTGAACTGCTAAAAGCATTTCAACTATAACAGAAGAGGCAGCATCCCATCCTTGTATCATAAGCACCATTAGTACATTAGCATTATGATCCCATGGTCCCACTACAATTATGCATCGGGTTTGATACCACCTCTTGAGACATTTAAGAAACAGCTTCAGATGGAGGAGCTCAAAAACAACATTGGTGCATCACAACCAAATTTCTATGCCAACAACTGAAAAGAGGAGCTTGTGCATCAAGTATAGAGGAGGACCTGTAGCAACATTACAAGAAAATGCTGGGGTGCTAGCAATTTATGTTTTGGAAAACATGTTCAGAAATATGGTACAGAGATATTTCAAAACGGAAAATTTAGAAATCTAAAGCAAACCCAATTTTTTTTCCCAATCTCTTTCCAAAAAGTGTCATTAAAAGGAAAACATCAATATAATAAATTAAGATTTAGAGAGACTAAAGTTTCAACAGGACAAAGTGTAAAATAAATGAGTAATATATGCTCTCAGAAATGTGTTTTATATGATTAATTTGAAAAGGAAAAACTATACTTACCGGATGTCTAATTGTTAAAAGAAAATTGCTCTAAATGCACTTCCAATTCTAAAAATATAATATGTAAAAGCCCACCTCTATCATACCACATATTAGCGCATATACAATAGCATATTCTCATTCCCATTTCAGGCACCAGGACAATCCGTGTTCTAGATAATATAGAAATATAATTCTTGCCACATCCATATATCTTGCTGACTAACTTTCAGTATACGGAAATTTATTCCTCTTACATTTGGCAAACCTAATAAAATCTAAAAATAATTTCTCTCGTAAGATATGAACTGTTTAGCAATCTGCCTACTAAATTTTCCACGCTGCCCCTATATCAAATCATTTTCTAGCACCTAACGACTAAGGCCATGCTTGTTTATAGTTATAGCGCACAGACTAGATTAATAATCCAGCGGGCCACCCTATAAGATTTCAGCATTGATGACCCGTGTTGAGAGTCCGTTGGGACTCTCAATCCCGTTGAGGACAGTTATAGCAATAATGGGCAGGAGGTCTTCTTTCTAATCAAGTCCATCTGGATTAGCATTGCATTTACCATTTTGTCCCTCTTATTTTACAACAATATCAAGTTTACCCCTGTAACCCTACTACATCTCATTTATGCCGTGTTCTGCCCTTGATCAATGGCGGCGTCTCTTTCATCTTCTTCTCAACGCATTCCAGATGAAGCCCTAGATCGACGGCGGCGTCTCTTTCGCGTTCTTCTCAATGCATTCCAGCTGAAGCCCTCGATGTGGACCATCAATGAACATCGTTATCGTCGTCGTCGTTAGGGTTACAACTCGTCATGCGGCGGAGCAGCGGCAGCTCACCAGATCTCTCACCACACCGTCGTCTCCGACGCTGTTAGTTGCTGCCACTGTCATCTCCAGAGCTGTCTATTGCCGCTGACATCTTCTCTACATCCCTCAAATGTAGAGAGAGAGAGAGAGAGAGAGAGAGAGAGAGAAAATTAAAATAATTGATTTTTTAATTAAAAATAGAAATATATTTTTTAGTTTTTTACTACATAAAATTTATTTATTTGAATGACATAAAATATTTATTTATTTGAGAAGAAAAAAGATTATTTTATTATTTATTTAATACAAGAGTAATATTGAAAATTATTCAATTTAACCCTATTCCACATTATTAAATTCCACTCAAATTAAATATGAGTTTGTTTAATCCGTTATCTAATCCTATCTAAATCAAACATAAAAAAACTACTACCACCTCATTATTAATCTCATCTCATTACCAATTTATGCATTAATCTTACCTTACTATTAATTCCATCAAACCTACAACGGTTATCAAACGGGCCCTAAAAGTCTAAAACAAACATCAATGCCTTACTCAAGCAACACAAGAGAAACGTGGCAAGAACAGCATAAGCACAAAGAGTAACACGATAGAGTTTCTACAGATGTGAAACCAACATACATTATTAAGCTTAACAAATCGTCTAAAGTTTTCCAAATGTTGCCCTACAAACTAAAAAAAATCAAACCAGGCTTTCCCAATGCATAAATATGTATTCATTCCAACATCCATATGTTAAACATATAGATGAGTAGTCCCCAAGTAAGATAGAAGAGTAGTCCCAAGGCTTTAGTCCAGCTGTAAGTCTAGCTCATAACAGCTCATGAATGAGTAGTCCCCAAGTATCGGAACTAACTGGTATGACTGAGGCTACCATGTATATATATACACTCTCAGAAGACATTACAGAGTATCCTGGTTCATCATCCATGGAAGTTCAAATTACTACTTTAATTCCTGCTAATCTATCAATGCTTATCAGCAATTTGAGCTCATTTGTTACTGTAAAGCTCGAATCTTCAAATTACGTAATCTGGAAACGACAGTGGGAGAATATCCTTCGATCAACAAATCTCCTTGATTTTGTAGAAAATGATCATGATCATTTTAACATAGAGGAAGCAAATACAAAGCATGCGAAACACAAGGTGATCGATCAAACTTTGCTAAGTTGCATCACTGCAACGTTATCACCTGCTATCTTTCCTCTCACTGTGAAATGTCAAAATAGCTTTGAAGCATGGATCATTCTTGAGAAAAGATTCACCTCTTTATCTCGAACTCACATACAAGTTAAAGAACAAACTGAGTCATATCACAAAGAAGGCTGGAACTATAGAAGAATATTTACAGCAGATCAAAATCAATTTCCGATCAACTGGCATTAGCAGGTGCTTCCGTTGATGATGAAGATTTGATATTAGCTACTTTGAATGGATTACCTACAGAATACGATGCGTTTAAAACTACAATTCGCAAAAGATCTGAGCCTATTTCAATGGCTGAAGTATCCTCTCTGTTATGGTCAGAAGCACTACACATTGAATCAAAGATTCGTCCTACATCTGAAATCTCAGTTGCATATACTACCACAACTAAAGGTCATTTGTCGAATTCTGGTAATAGTACTGGAAATAAAAGCTTTAATTCTTAGTTCAGAAATAACAGGTCTAATTCTCAAGGGAGGTTTGGAAGATCTTATCAATTAGGTAGAGGGAATAATCGAAGAGGAGGATGAATTCAGTTCTCAAGACAATCTACTCAATTAATTTGTCAGATTTGTAGCAAAGCAAATCACTCGGCATTTGAGTGTTGGTATAGGCTCAATCCAGATTACCAACCTTCTTTCCCAGCTTCCCATTCCTCTTCCTCTTCATATTCCATGGCTGTGAATTTCCCTGTCACTCCAACCGTGATCAATAACACTAAAGCCTTTGTTACCACAAATTCTGAACCTCCATTATCCAATTGGTATGTGGACTCAGCTGCAACCAATCACATCACTAATGACTTACATCAATTAAGTTTTCATGAGCCATATCAGGGTAATGATCATGTCACGGTAGGGGATGGCAATCCCCTTCCCATTCTTAACACAGGTCAGCTTATTCTTCCTACTGAAAATTCTTCTTCTCACTTACATAAAGTCCTATATGTACCACAAATGACATCAAATCTCATTTCCGTACAACAATTAACTAAAGACAATGATTGCACAGTAACTTTTGATTCCATTTCTTTCACCGTTCAGGATAAGACTACTAGACAACCTATTCTCAAGGGTCATCTCGTTAATGGCTCGTATCAAGTGCTCTATTCCTCTTCCCAAGTGCAACCTGTCAAAGCTCCTGTCACTCCTTTTGTTGGTCTCATTGTTAAAGCACCCAAGTTCATTTGGCACCAACGACTTGGGCATCCATCTCCACCGAAATTCTCTCCTTTAACGAATAAGTTTCAATTACCCTGTCTGAGTAATAATTCTCCTTCACTGTGTACTCACTGTGCTATTTCTAAAGCACATAGACTTCCGTTTGATTTGTCACACAATAGGTGTAATAAACCCCTTGGGTTAGTTCATAGAGATGCGTGGGCTCCTTTTTTAACCTTCCATTGCTGGATTTTGCAGCATTTTTGCTACTATGTTGGTTTTGTTGATGATTGTAGTCGTTTTACGCGGCTTTATCCACTTTTCTATAAAAGCGAAGTGTTTTCCAAATTTCTTGATTTCAAGTCTTTAGTGGAAAATCAATTTGACACTCGTATTAAAATTCTTTGCACAGATGGAGGGGGCGAATACTTTGCACATGAGTTTGTTCAATACCTCACTCGAAATGGTATTAAGCATGAGCAATCTTGTCCTTACACACCTTCCCAAAACGGTGTGGCCGAACGGAAACACCGCCACATTATTGAGACCTCAATTGCCTTACTTTCTCACTCTTCCTTACCATTGGAATTCTGGTTTGATGCTGTGGCTACGGCCACTTTTCTGGCTACGGCCACTTTTCTACAATCGCCTGCCCAACACCTCACTGTCAAACCTCTCCCCTTATGAAATTCTATATGCTCAAGCTCCAGATTTTTCATTTCTTAAGGTGTTTGGATGTCGGTGTTTTCCCTGGATTCGACCTTATAATGATCACAAACTTCAACCCCACTCAATCCCTTGTGTATTCATTGGGTATCACTCATCTATTAAAGGGTATGGTTGTCTTGATCCGATTTCTAGACGAGTATTTCTTTCTCGACATGTCTTGTTTGATGAAACTCAATTTCCTTTTTCTACCTCCACCATACCTTCTCCCATTTCCTCTCATTTACATGATTTCTTTTGGCCTCCAACACATTCCCTTCCACCTCAGGTCATTTGTCCCAATAACTCACCATTAGCAGCCCATTCCTCAAGTAGTTCTGCAAACTTAGATTTTTCACATTCCACATATAGTGCTGCTAATTCCAATCTCTCACATAATCCTGCAACACCTTCCCAACAGTCACCAACTATTCCTCCTCCTTCCAACTATTCTTCCACTCCAAACCGCATTTCTCCTTCTTTCAACTTCCCTTCTGACTTCATTGTTAATCCAATTCTTAGTGTCAATAATCATCCCATGATAACCAGATCTAAAGTTGGCACATTTAAGCCCAATAGACCCTTTTGCCTTACTGCTGTTGCATCCTCGCCACCTACACCTCTCACCGAATCTGCTCCTACATCTGATACTGGACCCCTTTCTATCACCGAAGCCCTTAACTCTCCTAAATGGCATAGTGCTATGGTGGAAGAGTTTCAGGCCGTTCAACATCAAGGCACTTGGTCTCTTGTTCCGTTGCCTCCTGGCAAACATCCTATTGGTTGCAAATGGATTTTCAAAATCAAAAGGAACTCTGATGGATCCATTGCTCGCTATAAAGCCTGATTAGTGGCCAGAGGGTATCTTCAAGAGGAGGGAATTAACTTCCAAGAAACCTTTAGTCCGGTAGCCAAACAACCCACTATTCGGGTTGTCATATGTCTAGCCCTTCATTACAATTGGCCAATTCACCAACTTGACATTTCCAACGCATTCCTTCATGGACAAGCATGAAGAGGTGTATCTCACTCAACTTCCTGGATTTATTGATGCTCAACAACCTACCCAAGTATGTAAGTTACATAAGACACTATATGGCCTTAAACAAGCTCCTAGAGCTTGGTACTCGACATTCTCCTCCTTTCTTCTCTCCATTGGATTTCATTCCCCTCATTGCGACTCCTTTCTTTTGTTCACAAGAAAGCTTCCTCCATTATCATTCTTCTCATCTACATTGATGATAATCTTGTAACTGGTAGCGATCCTTCACACATTCAACATTTGCTTGATCAATTGCATAGTCGCTTTTCAATTAAAGAACTTGGTTGCATGTCTTATTTTCTTGGGATTTCTGTTTCGCAATCTTCATCAGGTTATTTCTTGTCCCAATAAAAATATGCAATGGATATCTTGTCCAAAGTTGGCATGAGTGACTGTAGGTCATATTCTTCTCTTCTTCCTGTGAAGCCATCTCTGTCTGCAGATGATCTTCTCCCTTATTCCAATCCATCTTTTTACCGAAGTATTGTTGGCGCATTACAATACTTAACCATTACCAGACCTGATCTCTCCTTGGCTATTAATCATGCTTACCAACACATGCATAATCCCACAAATGCCAATTTTAAGGCTGTTAAACGACTCTTGCGATATGTGAAAGGAACTCTGCAGCACGGTTTACGTTTTTCTCCAACACCATTTGTTTTACATGCATATTCCAACTCGGCTTGGGCTGGTGATTCACTTGACAGAAAATCCACAACTGGTTTTTGCGTATTTTTGGGTCCTAATCTTGTATCGTGGTCTGCTAAAAAGCAGCAAACTGTGGCTAAATCCTCTACTAAAGCTGAGTACAGGGCCATGTCTCAAGCTGCGTCGGAACTCAGTTGGCTTCAAATGCTACTTCAAGCTTTGCATGTTCCCTGTTGTGCTCCTCCGCTGCTCTCTTGTGACAATTTTTCAGCATTGTCATTGGCCACCAATCCAGTTTTTCATGCCCGATCTAAACATATTGAAGTAGACTATCATTATGTCCGCAAACGAGTAACGGCCAAACAACTTCAACTTCGTTTTGTTCCTTCCAGTGATCAATTGGCTGATGTCTTTACAAAGCCTCTCTCCGTTGCTTGCTTTTTGTATCTTAAAGACAAACTCCTGGTCGGTCCTCCCCTTCCCTTGCGGGGGGATGTTAAACATATAGATGAGTAGTCCCCAAGTAAGGTAGAAGAGTAGTCCCCAAGGCTTCAGTCCAGCTGTAAGTCTAGCTCGTGACAGCTCATGAATGAGTAGTCCCCAAGTATCGGAACTAACTGGTATGACTGAGGCTACCATGTATATATATCTCATCTTGTAATACAAGAATAATAAGAATCATAATTTTTCTTCACTTCTTATCTGTCTTCACTTCAGTCTCTTTCTCTCTCTCTCTCTCTCTCTCTCTCTCTGCATTTCTTCACCATACATATGTATATATGAATAATCTGTCCAACTTAAATTTGGCGTCAATCGTGTCGATAATGAACTCCACGCCCAAATCTCACTCAAATTGATCAGTAAAAATCTCAAACCGGTAACAGGAATAACAACTGATCACCGTATACGTGAAGATAAACAGAAAGCACCAGACAAATGTGTAAATAGACAAAAACTGCAAGATAAACAGAGAAAAATATATCTGAATCGAATAGCAATTGTAATCGATGCTTTATAAATAAAGCATGAATGAGGTGATATATATATATATTAAAGGTTAGAATGAGGATAGCAAAAAGAAAGGACCTCGGAGGCGCCGAGACGATGAGCAAAATTCCTGGTGGAGAGCTCGCCGACCTCTCGTTGCCAAACGTCGACAATAGCCGTGCCGAGGCTCGTTCTCGGCCTCTTTCTCATCTTCGAGACAAGCAGTTTGTGATTTGGTTCAGTTAATTTAAGAGATATATAATAATCAGACAAAAAACAATCGTGTG
>JAOTRH010000024.1:21559537-21579617 GCA_034768845.1 Heliamphora exappendiculata
TTTGGACAATAAAATGTAGATGCAGTGTAAAAAAGAAACTATTTGTAAACAAAGTTGAGTAGCAAAAGATATTATAATTGTACATATTGAAGTTATTATAGTGAATGTACAAGTTTCAGGATCCTTCATTCAATATATTGTGTTTATCAACAATCTATAAGAGGAACCATTTAGTTCTTTGGGAGTGCCACTCCCTCAGTCCCTCCATTATGAAGTTGTTCTTCAGCCAAGATTTTATAAAAATGTTGCTTGAATTTGTTTCCTATTTAATTAAATTTGGTTGATTTTTCTATTAATTTTAGAACAACTCATGTAGCAGAACTGTTCAATATGCATTGACATTTTCATTGTTCCTCTTAGGTTCAGTGATCTACATTGTTGACATAATAAGAACTGTTTACTATCAGAAATGCCACGAACCTGAGAAATAGCAGCAAAATTATCAGGTGTACTCTTTGGATCAGCCCAGCTCACAGTTGGCGGCAAGGAGAGGCGCGGTGGAGACCCAAGGGCGGCGCGGCGACAAGGAGACCAATGGCGGCGCGACGACAAGGAGATGCAACGGTGGCGTGGTGACAACGACTCAACGGTGGCGCGGCGTCGGTAGGAAGTGCGGCGGTGGCGCAGGGCTTGGGTTTGGGTGGCTGCGATTGTAAGGGGAGATAGAGAGAGAGAGAGAGAGAGGGATCAAATTTTGGGAGCCTAGGCTTTACTAGGGTTTATTAATTCCGTAAAACTATGTAGTTTTCAAACTGATTATTCACGACGGGGGTAAGCCGACGCAAAAAAGGTTTTGTTGGGATTTCCGTCGTAAATAATCAGTTTTTCCTTATTAGCGTCAGCCATGTTTGCCGTCTCAAAAAAGTAATTTTTTGCGTTGGCTATTCAGTTATTTGCGTCGGCTACAGCTGTTGTCTCAAAAAAAAAAAATTACGTCGGAAAATTAGCGCACGTAAAAAAGTTCAAGGTAAAAGGTGCTTTTGCGTCGATAAACTAACCGGCGCAAAAAATATCGAGGCAAAAAGCCATTTTTCTAGTAACTGTGTAAAAAATTATATATATTGATAAGATATCGTTAGGTACTTGAAAAATTATATTTATGCTAAAAATATTGATGAAGGTGTCCAAGCACCGTTCAATTTTTTGAACAAAACGTAATATTTTCAAACATTTAACGATATCTAATTAAATTAATATTTTGTATATGTGATTTATTAAAGTATTTGAATTATGGAAGTGGACTTAATTTGAACTCATAATTCATTGTACTAGAGTAATCCATTCCATCAAATAACTGGTTCTAACCTCAGTCCTAAAATATAATACACACTCATCTTGTATAATATGAATCTTGCAATTTTGTAACATCCATTAAGTTCAATTTTATTTCTGAATTTTTACATTTATCAAAACTCGTTAAAATACAACCGTTTGGGCAAATGATTTATTTGCTTATTGTGAAATAAGCAAAAATATAAATAAACAAGTCGATTTGGAATACTTAGCTTTTAAGTGGCTTAAATGTGAGATGTATTCGTTTTGGAGGAAACTTGCTTATTTGTTTATATTTGTAATATTACATTAAATAAGTACATTTTGGATAATTTGCTTATTAACTTATTTATTTATTGATTTAAATCTTGTTTATTTGACTACCCGAACAAAATTGTTTATTGAAGGCTAAATAAACTAAATAAGCAATTTGCCCAAACGGGCCCATGATGCACATATTTCCTGAGCCAAATAGATTATTGAAGTCAGCAAATCATCATTTTATTTTAATGAAGTTATTTATTATTTTATATGTTCTTATCATTTTAGTTTATTAAAACTCATTATTTATGAATATTTTAATATAATGTAAGAATTTCTTTATTACAAAAATTCTATATGTGGCCCACATAAATATTTATAATTTTTTTTATTATTTAATTAGTGATAGATAAATATTATATTTATTATATTAAAGAAATATTGGTGAAAAAACATATATATATATATATATATATATATATATATATTTGTGATCCATCAATGATTTTTATCAAGACAAAGCTGCAAGTTAGAAGAATCACTCTTTAAGTGGAGATCATTTTCAGCACTTGAACAATCATAATCGAAAGTACTTGATTCATATTTTCGCTGCGTATATACATATATTTTATTTTACTTACATTGGTATCTGAGCTAGGTTGATGCTACATTGTAAAATGTTGTGATATATTTTTGGTCCAAGAATAATTATTTTATTTTATTATTTGTGATCTGATTGCACTGTCATCAAATCGTGTAAACCAAATGCACTCTGTTTATCTTTATGGTTTTGAAGTTTCATTTGGGGTTTATCATGTTGTTAGTGAATTGGGGTTCATCAAATAATTGGGCTTCATCCACCCATTGGGAGTGGGTTTATTTTGTTAAATCAGGCAATAATGGTTCATTCATGAAGATCATACAGTGCTAGCTTTTATTAGATTGGTTCACTAACTCTCTACAACAACAGTAGAAAAGCAAGTGAAATGGACTGAGCAGCAACAAAAAGTGTAATGGGATAGTCACAGAAGCCACAGCAGTAGTACTGCAACAGTGAGGGAGTTAGCTTAGTTGTTGAGTTTTGTAGTCGGTTAAGTGGAGGAGTGTATGCCAACTGTACAGAAGTATTGCTGACTATAAAGGCTGTAGTCCTATTCTGCAATGGAGGCTGTAGTCCTATTCTGCAATGGGGTATTGAGAAGGAAAATAAAACAAAACAGAGTTTCTGTTCTCTTCTCTCTCTCTCTCTCTCTCTCTCTCTCTCTCTCTCTCTTTCATTTGCACTTGTTTTTTTTTTATTTCTTTGTTTTGAGTTTCTCAACCTTCCATACTTTCTTTAGCTTTTTGGGTTTTAATGAAGATGATAGTTTATTTTTCTTTTAATCAATTAGAGTTTTGTTTGGGAGACGATGATGAACAGATCTTCATGAAACCCACAAATAACTAAAACAAGAAATCATTAACATGAAAATGCAATGACTACGATTCATCTTTAAGAATAGCTGGCACCATTTTCTTCAATCTTGTGATTTCTTTCACCTTACAGTGTCCCATTGTAGGGAGGGAGAGAAAGAGAGAGTTGCAAGAACAAGGAACAGAATGTTAGGGGAAAGGAAAACAAAAATAAAGAGATAGAAATAGTGGGTCCCTCTTTTTGTAGAAGATCGTTTGTTGGGTGAAGCATTGATTAACGATTATGCTCTTTCACTCCCCTACTTTGGCCTCTTTATAACAAAACACCGGCATTCAAGCCCAAGAAACTCTATTGCCTTCTTTTATCCCTAGGCACATCAAAGAAAAATCAACACCTCTAAAAACAGTAAAGATCAGAATACGAATAAGATCAAAAAGGCCTAGGAAAAATAATGCAATAGGTTTGGTTAGAGCAAAGCCCAAAATGGAATAACCAAATAATTGTTTAGCTTGGGAAGATTTATCAACTATGGAAGCCTAGCCTCCCGATACACACTTGATAAATTCTATTACTACTTCGAACCAACATTAATAATATTTAGTAACTATTAAATGGATAACAATATCTATTAAACAACCGGAATCACAGAACAATTGATCGTCGTTCACAACACCCTCTTAGAGAATGGAAAACGTATTCTAATTATAGGGAACGTGAATACCCTGGTCATTCAAAAGAACATCAAGGTGATCCACTATGGCCTTAGGAATGGCAAACAATTCTTTTGTTTGTGGAGATTTGTTAGATGCAATCAATGTTAATGGTGATCTGGAAAAACAATCTCTTTTTCCTTTAAGGATTTTAAGCATCTTGTGGTCTAACAACCACAGTAGGAGCGCAATATTTGTATCATTGGAATCTTTATCTCAATACCTTTTTAATGGTATATTATTTGCATCATTTGGATATAATGTGAGAAAGATACCGTGGATTAAATTCCTTGAATTGAAATACCAAAGGCTCCGTTTGGTTGCATTTTTCAAAAATTATGTTGTAAAAGTGTTTGCCGAAAATTATTCAAAAAAGACTTTTCAAAAAATTATAGAAATAGAAAGTGTGTTTGGTAATTATAGTAGTTAATAGTTTTTGAAAAATCACAAAATTGAAAATCTATTTGGTATCACAATTTTCTAAAAAAGTGGACAAAAAAATAAAAATAATAAAAAAGTAAAACCTTATTAAAGAAAGCATTGTTAGCTGGTTCCCGTATCTAAACCAGAATTCTCAGTGCCTACAGAAACTTCAACGAGTGCAACTTAATACATCTTAAAAACTAATACCAAAGAAAGCATTATAACAATACAACAAAATATGATATTACATCCACAATAAGCACAAATAATCCCTACATGACTGCTCGGAGACGGACCCCATCGTTTCTTGGCATTTCTTCCACATTATTATGATTTCGAATTGGGTGGTACTCATCAACCCAATAAAATGAGCCTCCATGATTTCCTCCACGGGGCACCGGAAAAATCACTTACCGTTGTTAGCTTTGGTTATGGCCTTAAATGTTTGCATGTGACCACCTCCACAAGAACACATCGGCGGATCAAAATCAACTATTGTATGAAAGCACCTGCTACGAACAATATAATCACAATATTAATACAAACATTCATCATTCAAGTGTAAGCAAAAATTCTACACTAAATTGTAACAAGCTTCCATGATGTGAAAAAAATGACATTAGCTAAAAAGATGGCAGTCCATTGTGCAACTTTTTTAGAATTTTAATAATATAAGTAAGCCATTTATGTAGTTTGAAATACCTAAATCAAATTATTGAACATAAGCTTCCCACATTGCATTGGCAATAGTGTCTCATTTTTGTGTCATTTGATATAGTTGAGGTTGGGACAAATCAATTTCTTGTTGTCGAGATGGCTCTTCTCATTCGATAGGCACAACATAATCCCCTGCCTCGTATGCTTAGAACATTTCATCAACTTCTCCTTGCATACAGATCCAATTGTTGGCAACACAACATGCTGTCACAATTGATGCTTGTCGTGCGGGCTTGAAGTTTGTCATACCCTTTAGGATTGAAAAACGCACCTTTAGTACTCAAAAGCATCATTTTATGACATTTTGCAATGAAGAATGCCTGTAATTAAATAATTCCCGAGGACCCCTAGGACCATGCCCCATACCGCAAAATTTTTATAGATGATATCTCTCTCCTCGGTAAGGTGATAAGAACCCGGGCATATTGGTATAACCAGCATCGACGACATAATATTTATCTATACACATACATAATAATGTAATTATTCATACTGAAATTACATTAGTTATTGAACAATAGTAAATATCACATGATTCATAAGAGATATAAATTATACAATGTTTGCATACTTACTCTCTAGGAGATGAGGAAATCTTACATCTCATCTTGTTATGGATTCTTAAAAAACCCGCAAGTCATTGGCGCTTTCCTCCCACCCGGAATACACAAACATAAATTTCATGTCAAACGAACAAGCCGCCACGACATTTTGTGTTGTATAGGCCTTCCTACCTCGATATGCGGCTTATTTTGAAGCTGGTGCAGTTGCGGCAATATATGTTCCATTTATGGCTCCAATACAATCCTAACATTTTCAGATCAAGTTAAAATCAGTTAATGAAAACAATGCAAGTTTGAAGTTAGGGGTGTAAAAACGGCCAGAGGCTCGAAAAAAGCCGGAGGCTCATCCAGGGCCCGTTACTGTGTGGGCCCGACCTGGCCAAGGCTCGAGCTTGGCCAAGGCCTGTATTATCCATTTTTTGGGCCTGGGCTGCCCCTAAGCCCATGGGCCGGGTCAGCTTGGCCTGAGGCCCGCCGGCCCACATGCCCGGCTCTAGGCCCGAAAAAATCCCGTCCACGGGCCCGGGTACAGGCTAGTTGTTGGGCCCGGCCTACCCGATCCCCAACCCCCCAAACGGTAGCTTTAAAAAATGGACGGTCCGGATCAATTGTGATATAAAATCAATGGTCCAAAATTTTTGACTGTTGGGCCCGGTCCAGGTCCGGCCAACGGCTAGTTTTTTTTTTATACAAAATTTTCCCTATAAATAGAGGTGCATATACCATATATTTTTCATCAAAACATCTCTCTTCTCTCTACTCTCTTCTCTCTAATTATTCTCCCTAATTATTACTCGGCGATAATCGAGTTCAGTGATATTTGGGTTCGGTGTAATTGTTGACGAATCAATGAGTGAAGATCATGAATCAAGATCAATATCTAAACACAAATCGATCGAAATCAAGATTAAAGATCAGAGTTCCTTAATTTGGTTTGCTTTATTTTCTGTAATTTAATTTATTTGTTGCAATATTTAATTAAATTTAAATATATATTTTAAAATTCTAATTAATTTCTTTAAAAAAATTAAATTTTATTTCATTTTTAATTTTTTAAAATTCTAGTCTCTATTCTTTAATTTATCAATTTCGCTTTAAATTTTTATAATTTTTTATCGATGGATTCAAATATTTTTACTGTTAATGAAGAGGAAGATATTTTTATATTTTTACCTAGTAGTTCTAATCCTACTTCCCCTGCTCCTATTTCTAATTCACCCACGGCTTCATCAACATCTACTGGTGCATTTGCATCTGCATCTGCATCTGTAGATTCATTTAGTAAAAAAATTTCAAAAGTGTGAGAATTTTTTGAAATTTAAAAAAAAATAATAATAATGGCACCGTTACTGTAAAAGTAAAATGTAAAATTTGTAATAAATTACTTTTGAATCACACATCGAGTGGCACTAACCACTTACATAGACATTCTGATAGTCACCTTAAAAATACACATTTTAATCTCACTTCACAAATACAAATAGGTAGGGGTGCAACTGGTAATATTATTAATTTTTCGTAGGAACATACCCGCCAACAAAATTCTATTGTTGCTTATATAATAAAACAGGAACAACCATTTTTAATAAGTGAACATCCGGTATTTGAAAAAATGATACATACCGAATTTATTCTGCAATTTCAACGTCTTTCTAGAAATATTACAAGAAATAGAATTTTAAGTAGATTTGATGAAATTAAAACCAAGTTGATGGATTTATTTACAAATTTAAAAAGAAAAATTAGTTTAACTTCTTATTTATGGATTGCTAGAAATGCCCAAAAATTTTAACGTATTATGATATATTTTATAAATAATGATTGAAATTTATGTAAAAAAAAATTTCATTTAAAACTATAGAATTTTTATATACCGGTCATTCTTTAGGTATAGTTATTAGGCAAAAACTAGATTCATGAGACATTGTATCAAAAATATTTGCTATTACTTTAGATAATATTTCTTATAATAATGAATGTGTTAATTATTTAAAACGTAATTTACGATTTTTATTATATAGTTCTTTATCTTATATTCGTTGTTCCGCATATATTTTAAATTTAATTGTTGAAAAAGGATTTAAATATTACAATGGATCTCTTGAACGAATTAATTTAGTAATAAAATGTATAAATAATAGTCTTAGAAGAGTTGATATGTATAGAAAAATATGTCAACAAAAAAATATAAAATGTAAAAAATTACAACATGATATAGAAATTAGTTAGAACTCAACATATAATATGTTACAACTAGCAATAAAACAAAGAAAAGTAATTAATTAATTTTTTAAAATGAATATAAAAAACTAATTTTACTCCACCAATACCTAATGATTGGGATGATTTGAATAAATATAAAAAAAATTTATAAAGTTTTTGATCAAGTAACAAAATTATTTTATTTTATTTACACTCCTACTACTCAATTAGTTTTACTGCAATTATAAAAAATTACCGCAATATTTGATGAATTTTTAATTAATCCAAATTATTATCAGATGATATTTAGTATAAAAGATAAATTTGATAAATATTATAATAAAATAATACATATTTTTGAAATAGTTTGCATACTAGATCATAGGAGTAAAAATATTAGTTTACAATATTTTTAAAAAAATATTTATGATAATGTAAACCAACTTGAACCAATAAATAAAATACTTAAATATTTATATGATAAATATAAAATTCATATAATACCACAATCAATACAACCCACGATTAGAACTTTATCTCGAAGTCGTAACAATGATGGTCTATAATAAAAAAATAGGCAACTTTTTGAGGTTCATGAGAGTTGTATCACAGAACTCCAACGATATTTTGATGTTGTAAAAAATTTAGATGAAGATAATTTTGATATTTTAGATTATTAAAAATAACACGAGGTGTCGTGGCCAGTATTGGCTGCGATATACTAGCAATTCCTATCTCTACAGTTGCTTCAGAGTCAGCTTTCAGTGCAGGTTGACGCGTGCTGAACGACTACAGATCTAGATTCACTCCAGAGATAGTTCAAGCATTGATGATTACACGGGACAGAATTTATGCATTGATGAGGTATCAAGAAATTGACGAGAATAAAAGACTCGAAGCAGACAGAATCTATCACCTCTAAAATGCCTGAAGAATTATCATGCTTAGAATGATTTTTTAAATTATTTATTGCATATGTAAAATGTTATTTCTTTATATTTATAATTTTATATTTTATTTGTCATGTATTTTAAGTAGAGAATAATACAAATGATTGTTAGGCTTGTATGTGCCAACTCAATTAGGATGTACTTAACTTATAGTGATGTAATGTTTCTATTTTTCTAACATGTACAATACACTAATAATGTGTAAAATTATTCACATTTAATTTTTGATTAATAAAATTTATATCACATTTTATTATTTTACTTATTCAAGTTTATTACATTTAATTGTTCAACTTATAGTTATAATAAATTAATAAATTTACAATAATAAAAACTATAAACTTATTAATTAATAATAATTTTATTGTAAACAAATACACAAATAAATTATAAACTAATAAGTTTACTATAAACTTATAAGTTTATAGTTTAATAACTAATCAAATAATAAAGTTATATTTATATAATATAATCAAGTAGTAATTAATTTATAATTTAACTTAAAATTTTAAAACTTATTATTATAAGTAGAGAATAAGTTAGTTTATAATATATAAATTAATAAATTATTAATTACAAACTTATATAATATAATAAACTTTAAGTTTATAATTTTTAATTTAACTTAATATATTAAACTACCATTATAAATTTAAATACAAATTAAATTTTAAAAAATCATAAAAATAAGAGGTCCGGTCAAAGCCCGTCCAGAGGCTCGGGCCTGTAGCCCAAGCATGAGCTCTTTACTCTTAGGGCCTGGGTCGACCTCGGGACAAAAAAGCCCGACCCAACCCGCCTTGAAGATTTGACGGGAGCCCGCTGGGATCAAATTACACACCTAGTCTTGGGTTTAAGTCTCGTAATGTGTTTTTTTGTTGTATTTGTCATTACGCACCATATGTGTGGTGCATCTATTCAATTAAGTTTGTTTGCTCATCACGTGAGAGACATGGTCATACGTGAGGGGGGTATTAGATAACTTAATATACATTATTAGGCTCATTTTTTAATAACTTAAACTTTTTGGAACAATTGATCACTTAACAAAATATATAACCAATTTTAAATTGCCAAGGCTCCAAGTTTTTGTGAGAAAATGCACACCTCCGGAGCCATCCATCTGTATGTCCCCGTTTCTGCCGTCATAACTCCACTTTGAGCTTTCACTCTAGCCACTCCAAAATCAGCCACCTTAACCATCTGCAACGCAAAACATCGACCTATATCAACCAAAATGTCGGTGAGAATAATCAAAATTTAGGCTTCAGTAAGCGAGAAGAAAATGTTAATTTCAAAACTCCTTAAAATTTGACTGCCTCCAACACGAAGGAAGCGAATGCTATTGGTAGCTTCCATAGATAAAATTTAGAGAAGAGATAAAATTTGTTGACATAATACGATTGTAAAAATATGCTATGCATATCTGGCTACAATGTGACAGCTGGCTAGAAATGTCTAAGAGAGAAAAATATCCACAATTTTGGTGGGTGAAAAACAGTTTACGGTATGCACATTGTCAAATCTGCAAAATAAAAAACGAGTTCTCTGAGAAAACAAAATACAGATTAACAAACAATAGTCACATATTGAGAAGACAACAAAAAATGCATCTTACATCATTTTCATCCATCAGAAGATTGGCAGCCTTCAAATCTCTGTGAATTATATTATTCTGGTGCAGGTAGGTCATACCCTTTGATATATCAATTGCTACTCTTAGTAAAGCTGGTAGTTTAAAAGTACCCTTCTGTTTGTGGAGATAGTCATACACACTTCCACCAGACATATATTCTGGAGTTAAGAAAAGTTAAAAAAAAAAAAAAAACTATTCAAAAACAGCAAAAGACTCTAAAAGGGGAAATGGGGAAAAGTTTCTCCCACTCCAAAGGGGGGAAAAAGAAGAGCATTCATTTTGCATTATCACAGACATTCATATACCCGCCAAAATATACCTGTGACAATGCATAAACTTGGAGGTTTGGTACATGCACCAATGAATTGTACAACATTCTTGTGCCGTACTTTCCTGCAAGTGCCAACGAGGAGTGAAGTTAGAAGACCAAAAATAATGACTTTTTGAAGATAGATCAATGTACATATGCTTTCTACTTAAGGAAAGCTACAGAGTCACAGAACATCACAGTGTTGTCTTGGTTGCAGAACCACCGTGTTGGGGTGGGGGGAATGGGATTAGAACAACAGCTCCAAATAAAAATTCAAAAGTCGGTCCACTCTTGACCCAGAGAAATGACTCTTTTTTTGGTCAATCAGTAAGAGATAATTTACAAATATCACTAGAGTGACATCAAACTTAACATTCAATCACATAATAAAATCCAATAACACTGCTACAGCACATGCTAAACCAAATAAAATAACAATCACGAATACAACCCCAAAGAGGTGCAATGGCACTAGCCAACTGAGCTAACCCCGTTGGTTGAAGAGAAATGTTTTTTTGACAAACCACTTTTCTCACCTGTTTCGATAAGGGATATTATAAAAGAGGTACATCATTAATGTAGTGGTATATATTGCCATACCCGGATGCTCAATCGAAAAGTAATGATTTGACAAACCTCATGATAAATACTTCTTGAGCAAACTCCCTCTGCAAATCTGAATTTACACTCTCAGGCTTCAGGATTTTGATCACTACTTCCTGACTACAATATGTACCTTTGTATCTGCATCAATCAGAAGGATCCGTTCTTTTATCAATTTTTTTCTTTAGATATGTAAGTTACGGAGATCTTTATTACAGGAATGTGACCTAAGCTTCTGGAGTGTCCCCAGGAGGACATCAAAAGATTTAGTTCATTGAAGGCACCCAACACAAGTGTTTAAGATTTGAGGAACTTACAGATCACCATATGATCCAGAAGCAACTTTGCTCTCAAACTTCAGAAGTTGAGGATCAATTTCCCATACATCAGTTCCATCATTCGGTATTTCCAAATGATCAAGTTCAGGTTTGATAACTGATTGCTCCTGCTCACCCATTGGAGATGACTTTGGCCAAGATTGCTTCTGCATGGAACCTCAAAAATGCCTAGTTAATTCATTACCGACTATCATGGAGAAGAAAAAAGCATGAAACAGACTAAGGGAGACACAAGACAAAATTCATTGGGAAAAGTTATGTAAACTCTATGTTGTCCACAGTGATATCCCACATTTCAGCACTAAAGCACGTACCTAAGTCTCCGAGGAAACTTACAGTACACAACAGGTAAGTCACTGGAACATGATTTAATGGAATGCTAAGCACATTGGCTGAACAAAGAATTGGGAGCTTCTGTTCAAAATGTCTGTGTATGTTACAAAATATGTTAATTAAATATAGTTAATTTATATTAAACTCAACCACTCATACATCCATAAATACCTATCAGTAAAAAGGTAATGTCAAGAAGAGAAGTATAGGGGCCCCATGCGACATCTATAATGGCAAAGTCCAAGGAACAATGAATGCTCCCTTGTAAAAATCCATTAAAACTACAGCTCCAGAAAGGAATCACTGTTACAAACACTGGAATTAATTAAAATCAAACCATCCTGCCAACGGATTAATTCAAGGTATACAGACAGAACCAATCCCATATTTCTCTTAAGTATCAGCTGGGCTAAAATAAAAAAGGCAAGGCATCTTATTGAAACTCTATGACATAGCACAAGTTCTGGAATCTAACAGTTGCTCTCAACATTTAAACACAAATAGTTGGCAAGTACCTCAATCTTCAACAATTTCTTCTCTAATGCAGTTCGGAGCTGCTCAATTTCCTAAATTGACAAAAGATATTCAAAAAAAAATCTAGTTAATAGAACAAAAGAACATGGTAAGAAATATATGCTTGGGAATAATAGTTTAAAGATAATTCAAAGAGCTTCACATCCGTTTAAATTTCAAATACGGCTAATTTGAACTATTAACATTAATTCAAATAAATTGCTGGACTTTACTGATTCAGAAAAGGAGATCTAATTGCTAAGTGAAAAAAAAAAAACTCCAGCAAAAGTGAATGAAAATTTCTGCATTCTTACGTGGATGAAAAATGTAGAAATCCAGATCTAAGTTGCTTTTTCAAATATATTAATGATACTCCAATCCGAAAATAACCTGCTCTATTTCCCTTAAGAAGCATCCTACCTACATAAACCTTCCCAAAATCCTTCCTACATATTTGGACGAAAATTATGCAAAGAAATTACCTCATACGGCCAACCATCAACGACAAAGACATCTAAAGAGTACCCGTCTACTGTAGAAAAAGCATGTGCTTCCTGGATGTTCAGTCCAATCTCAGATAGCAAGGCTGTCAACTGTGTAGATTCTGTACAGGTCAGCCACCATGTCGTGGAAACACACATATAGCCAAACTCAAAATGGATGTTTTCTTAATGAAGAATGTGCTTCATGTCCTTTGTACATAAGATCGGGATTTAAGAATTTGTCATGTGCCAAATTCACTACTTTAAAGAGTACCCTACCCGAGTCCAAAGTAGAACTTCATTGAAGATTTAAAAAACATGCATCTCACCAATAATGTGGATTATGAGATTCACTAAGCATATACAATGATATTAACACATTAGCTATGGTTGAAGAGTAGAAATGCATTTTCATGTTTTTGAACCAAAAAACTTGAAGCATGAAAACAGATAATTATTATTTATTCTCAACTATCCACTTTGGTCAAATAATGATTAATAAGAAAGGCAGGTTTAAAAACACATCCTATTGAGTCTTGCCGGTGGAAACTACCTAACAATAATAATGTGATGACAGTAATGATGAAGAAGACAACGAAAACAGTTATGGTGACTGGTGGAACCTATCGAATAATAATAATGATGATGATAACCGTGATAATGATGATGGTGAAAATGGTGATGACTGTGAGAATGGGGATTGTTCTGTATGGAAATAACTAAAGCTGAAACAAGGCTGCAGCAATAAGCCTCTAACTAGACCACTAAAGTCAGAAGCTCATATTTATCCCAGATGCTTTTACAAACATAAAAGATCATACATCAAGTAATCAGCAAATGGGGAAGAGGATGTGGAATAGACCATGACTTTCCCAGTTCATAGAAGTGATGATGCAACTTCAGAATTATATGACAAGATAATAATTGTTCTAGAATAACCAAACACCAACTACCTGACTGAGGAGCTTTGGCTTGTCATCCGTTGAAAATGTGATTTCATACAAGGGTCTGCATAAGTGTTAATCATATAAAAGCATAAGGTACACAATGCTAAATAGTGAAATTACTGTTATAATTGGTAAAATCATCGATGGTGTGGATGGCATTGTAGAGATAAACTAGATATCATTGATATAGAAGTATGTGAGCTGACAACTGAGCTTTGAACACCATTAACTACTGTTGGGTCTTGTATTTCGAATTTCAGAATATTCCCAGCCAAATGGGAATCCGGATGCTAATTATTTTGGTATTGTCTATTTTAGCACGTTCTTAATTAAGCTGCTAGTTTATGGGTTTCCTTTATTATTAATCTTGGTGGGAAAGAATTACCTAAATTGCTAATTTCTTATTAGGGTTTATTCTCCTACCAGAATTAGAAGCTATTTACTGGTATAAATTAAGGTGTCCATGAGAGTTATAGAATATGTGAGAGAACGTTTCAATTTTAGAGATCAGAAAGTATAGAAAGACGGTGAGAAACTTAGTTTGAGGCTACAGATATATTGTGAGGTAAAGAGGGAATCTTGTAATTTGTGTTTAAAGAGTTTGTGGATTTATTCTTCTTTTTTGTGGGGTAGACAGACAACCGAACCACGTACTTTCTTGTGTTCTTGATTGTTCATGTTCTTTTATTTTGCTATTGTAAATTGAAACTTACGTATATTTCTGTTTGGTTGTCCAAATCAGTTTATCTACCTAAAAATTCCAACAACCACTTCAGTCACAGCTTCAGTGGCTTACTATTGACAGTTCCACAAAGTTCACATTTACAAGTGCTGGCAACTTCTATAGAAGCATTAAAAGATGTTCTGGCAGTAAAGATATTGAGGAAAAGTAAGATGGTAACACGATCATAGCGTTAGTTACCGGGAGTACTGGATGCGGGAAATGTCCCTGTCTCCATCTAGCCCTTGAGATTTGTTCGCTTCAAGTGCAAGAGCTTCTAGATTTGGAGATGAACCGAAGGCAGGTGGGGGGTGAATGCTAACATATTGAAAAGAAAGGTACATATGTCAGCATAATCATTGAGAATAATGACTAAAATAATGATTCAACAACTAAATTAGTTTCATTCATAAGCTACTCACATGCTATCAGGAAACTACATCCAGCAAAAACAAAGCAATCTTGTAAGCTATGTAAAAAGAAATCAGACCTTTGGGCACCTTCGGTCCTCACAGAACTGGATTGAGTAGAATAAGCTGTATTTATGTCAGAGATGGGAGGAACCTGCATGAGAGAGCAATTGCCAAAATTCATACCACTAAGCTTAGTTTATACCTACCTTATCAATAAAACCAACGAGCAACTAAAACAAGGGGAAAATCATAGAAACTAAGGCTCATGTTTTATTTATGTTGAAGAATTGAAGTGCAAGTGTACAACACTCAAGCAACAGAAATTCAACAATAAAGAAAGACCTATCCAGAACTGTGAATGACATGAAAACCATAAAGGCGATTCTTGATATGTTAATATCTTGTAATGATTTTCATATTCAAAGTTCCTCATAGAAAATCCCTAAAAGTTCCTACATTCTTGGGGCATGTGGAATAATGTTGTTCTAAAGCTTGAGATAGATGGTATGTATATGAGAACATCTTTTGATCTCTACCTCATAAAACACACCCCCAGGCCCTTGGTGAACTCACTCGTATATGCTCTTCTATACCTGCATGAATCTAGGATCGGGGATTTTTATGGATCCATTATCATCCATAACAAGGTTTATGTTGCTAGACTTCAGATGTTCAGAAGAATTAAATAGATTCTTGCTTTGAGCTTGTGAACCTCATTTCTGTAGCAGTCGTGAATGCATTTGTGTAGACCTATTGCACCATTAATCCATCAGCAGTACTTTTCATTCTGTAGTCAGCAGTTAATTCACAACTAACCCTCCCACTAATTAAATTGTTAATATGAAATTGCAACCTGGTGCATCTAGTCTGGTAATTAATCTCCTAGCATTCCACTGCAAGTTAAACACCACGAACTAAGGTACTCATGACTTGGTCCAAAAGAATATGAGGCACGGCAAGATTTGAGATGTACAATGAACCAATACTATCATAGATTCATAATGCAGATCAAATCACCTTACCTGAACTAACCGAATTTCACATGCAGGCCTATTAACAGGATCATGAGCTAGTTGCAGCAAGCGCTTATGCAAGAGAACGTCTTCTGCCCTCTCCACGTTAACATCGAGTGCATATCTGCAGTGCAGGAGATCAAAAGCCTCAACAAACATAAAGTCAAATACTTGCCATCGGTAAATTGGACGCATAACTCATATTAACTGCAAACAAATTCAGTGTTTGTGACTGTGTGTGTGTGTGTGTGAGATATATATATATATATATAGAGAGAGAGAGAGAGAGAGAGAGAGAGAGAGAGAGAGGAGAGAGAGAGAGATCTATCAATTTTGCACGTCTGTACTCTGCTGGAATCATAAATGGCCACAATCACGGTAGCCTCAGAGAGTCAGGTGAGATTAATTTACCAAACAGCATCAAAATAAACTCTCGGTAACCAAATGTCGTAAAAACAATTAAAAGAGAAGAGAAAGAAAAAATAAACGAAAGAAAGAGCTTCTAACATCAGAAAATCTAAAGCTTACCAAACCGGAACAAAATCAAGATCTCGATGACAAATTGACAGTAGGCAAAAGCCGCAAAACAAAAAAAAAAGGTAACTAAACACATAAAGCATGAGTACATGCATATATGTCAAACAAGGAGACTCAAAATCAAATAAATATACCTACATATCACAACCATACGCATAACATGGATATGTAAATATGTGTGTGTGTGTATCGTACGAGATAATACAGAAAAGAGAGAGAGAGAGAGAGAGAGAGAGAGAGAGAGAGAGAGAGAGAGAGAGAGCTAAGGTAAAGTTAAAGGTACCGAGTGGGGAGGCGATTGAAGTGAGCCAAAAGTTGATCGTCGAAACCAGGTTCTTTAGCCTCCTGATTATTTGAATCTTTGAGCCTACGGAGTACCTCATTGTAAACCTCAATCCTTCTCATCCGCTGCCGAGAGTTTTCCAGAAACGATTCCACCACCCGGATACCGCAGCTCTCGTTATCGTCCATCGCCATTGATTGGATAGCAAGAAAACAAAAGAAAATTTGGTTATCCGGGATCGGAATGCGCAGCGGACACAGACGACGCTGTGCAATGGCCTACGTGAAGTGGATTATTCCGGAAAAAGAGCAACGACGAGTTTATACGGAGATGCAGATTTGAGCAAACTTTGAACTAATATATGCGCATATATATACTGATATACACAAATGCTTGTGTATGTAAAAGGAATAAAATATACACTGGTGGGCCGGTGGCGCTTTGGGGAGGTGTTCGTTCGTCTCCCTCCCACTCTCTCCATAACAACTTTCTCTCTCTCTCTCTCTCTCTCTCTCTCGGTTGCGTATATATGTATTAATGTATATATTTTCATTTCCGTTGGTTTTGTTGTGCGTATATATGTATTAATGTATATATATTTTCATTTCAGTTGGTTTTGTTCCGCAGAATGTATAACGCGCACTTTCAGGCCAAGTTCATGCTTATGTCCGGGGTTTATGATTAATATTATTTACTCAATTAATATTTAAGCTCCATTTTGTAAAGTAATTATTGAAGAGATTGGAACGCCTGCATCCCCAACACTAGTAGTTATTTCACTGTGCACACCATGCTTTATTTTTAATTTAATTATTGAATATATTTTTATGATTGAATTCGTTCATAACGTAGAATTTGTTGAAATTGTTTTATATTAAAATTTAGATTGATCCAATACCCTTAGTTAAGTGATTGAATAACATTTGTTTAATTATTTTTTCTTAAAATTATAATTTTTATTTATTTATTTATAAATCAATACTAGACGATCAGTTAGTTATAGATATTTGATCAACCTAAATTTTTACAAGAATAACAAATTAGGCGAACTCTAAGTAATGAACGAATCCAATCAAAAAAATATATTTAAAAATTAAACTAAAAATTAAACACAACACGGTGCTTAAAGCACAACACCTCCCCTTTCTATCTCCAACGCTCCTGGTCATTTTAATTAGTCAACTTTTTTTAAAAAATACTATAGTTATTTTGCTTAGTTGTTTTTGTATCTGTACCTTCTAATACTATTCTTAATTTTAACTAATTATTCAAAATTTTAAATCTGTTTCATATATAATATATATTTCATTTGGGTAATTATATATAATATATATTGTGCCTTATATAATTTTCATAGTTATAAAACCTAGTTAAATTTTGGCTCTGTTTGGGATCAAGAAAAAAGTTTATCTTTTTTTAAAAAACTTAGTTTTTAAGTTGATTTGTTTAGACTAATATTTTTGCATAATTTTCAAGACAACTAAAAAAAGTTAAATTTTGTTCTTTCTCTCTCTTTTTTTTAACATCTATTTTTTCAAATTATCTCAAACACTCTTATAATATTTTATTCAAACTCCAATCACTTTTAAGATACCATAATACATTTATTCAAGACTTATATACTGCAACTACCAATTACATATAATTGTTAAAATTAAATATATAAAAAGGCAAAATTAAACAAAAAAAAAACAAAAAATAATAATGTTTTACCAAAACAACCAACTTAAAAAAAAACTAATTTAAAAATTAAGTTACTAAATATTCTACTTTGAACTAAATTTAATTTTTTGTTTAGAAACTTAAAAAAGAATTAACTTTTAAATTAATTGATAATCGGGCAAAAGAAATTGGGATTCTTGAGTGGAAATTAATCAAAACTGTTTCAAATGAATTAAGTTGTTGGTTGTCTACTTCTGCTTGTCCTCCAAAATCAAAACATAAATCAAAATCACATTTAATTTATCTAAATTATTTCCTCGTTGTTTGGGCATGACTTTTTCTTGAGGTGACCACTACTATTATGTGCAACACATTTACACAGCAAAGAAGTTCACGAGAAAAGTGTGAGAAAGGGGGATTCACTTTGTTTGGTTTTGTGACCTTGTGAGGTGGAGAATGAACAGGAGGTTTTAATTATAAAAAAAAATAATAATAATAATAACAAAAGAACAAAAACAATACCCGTGAGGGCAAAAACATTAATTTAACTCAGGATATATTTGGTTAGAAGGAGGATTAATTATTCCATAATCTCGGTTGAGCAGGTTATTTTTTCTTATATTCATATGTAGCATGTGTCTCAAATCAAGCATTTTTTCACCTTCTCAAATAGACCTGTTATATTTTATGAAAAAATAAATTTCCATTATATTGCATTGTTTTTAATGTATTATATACTAAGGAAAAGATGAGATAGTTCGGACCCAACCATTTGTGGACTATACGATTGTGTCGCTTTTAAGAGGTTATATTATAGCACAACATAATCATGCCATCTAGGAGAGTCTGGGAACAAGGCTCGCATTCCCAGTTTTGAAAAATCCAAAATCAATGTTTTATTATTATTATTATTTGTATTGCTTATGTTTAAAATAGAAAAAAAAAATTATGGGACTATATTCAAGGCATTCCCAGCTTCTTCCATGGCAATATTTATGTACAAAAGTATCCCTCGAATGTTAAAAGAAACTCAGGATATTCACCTTGAGGATAGTCTATACTACAGTTTTAAAAGTAAAAGATTTATAAAAAAGAACAGAAATTCTCGAGAAAATAAAAAGCATGAAAAGTAAGAATAACAATAATTTCCTATTTTGTAATATGATAGCAGAAGGAGCTATTTATGTAAGTAATATATATATATATATATTGTGATATTATTGATATATATTGTGATATTATTGAAATTATGGGCTACCTAGCTAGAAGAATACTTTACCTCAATTCTGTTGAACAGAAAGATAGTTTGAAAAAAAAAATATTGTCAATATTTTCTCGCCGAGGTGACTAGAATCGATAATGAAATCAATTACTGTTGGAATCTGTAAATTTCATTGGCTATTGAAATTCAGATTTCAATTTTGGATCAATTACATTTGAAATGACCATTCAAGTGCAATTGGAGCCTAGAAACCAACCGCCATAAGTGGCTATTGATTTCCAGGGATGAACCCTCCATATTGAAAGAGTCAGGGCTGGTTGGCTTCTCTCAGTTGAAGAGGAAGGGGCAAGCTCACGGAAAAGAGGAAGAGACAGAGCCAGGTGCTCTGTTTGGTTCTTCCCCTGGGAGCTCTGAGGTCTCAGAAGAGGAAGAGAAAGAAACAGAGAAGAGGAAGAGACACAGCCTGGAATTCAATTGTCATAAGTGGCAATTGAATTCTCTGTGGCTATTCAACTCTCTAGGACTCTTCTCCTCCTTTCCTCTGTGGCTATAAAA
>JAOTRH010000024.1:21588701-21609232 GCA_034768845.1 Heliamphora exappendiculata
GTAATGCCAAGGGTCCTTCTATTTCCTATACAAGGATGCTTTTTGAAAGGCTTGATATATATATATATATATATATATATATATATGATGATACACACAACATATCAAGAGAATACACACCATGAAGAAGACAAGTAATGTTTTCTCTTCTTCAAGTTTTAATTCCTTTGTTAAGAGAGATCAAGCACGTTCACGTTCGCCGTTCAGTCAAAATGCGTGCTCCTCCGACTGAAGATAATCTGTTGTATCTTGGGAGACAGACGCCGGTACAATCTCAAACACCAGTGGTGAGACAGCGAATCTGTTTTAAGAACACCGTATAAAATACGGGCCTAGATTTTCTTTTTTCTAACTTTGAATTCAAGTTGTAATGCATCTTATAAATTTTATAAAATAGATAATACAGAAATTCTTGAGAATTTAATTTTCACCAAAACTTGACAACACAATAGTCTAATTTTCCAAGCAACTAAAGTCAGGAACTTGATCAAATATGCCACGGAGCTATTGAGGCCCTGATTGGAAAGTAAGATTAAAGGTTAGTTTTTTTTATTTTTTTATTTTACTTTTTTATGTTTTAAGTTAAAAAGTTAAATTTAATTTAAAGTAAATTATTTAGTAAGTTAATTTTTAACATAACTTTTTTCTAATTTGTTGATTAGATAAAAAATTAGTACTTCTGTTTTTTTGTTTAAATTGAATAGTTTTACCTTTGTATATAATTAAAAATAATAATTATATATAGTTTGTAGTGAATGTAATAAGTTATAAAAGATGAATATTATTTTCTTTTAAAAATAGCGAGAGTTTAAATAAAATATTTTAGAAATTAATGTTTTAATTTAACTTTTTGACTTTTTAATTTTTTTACCAAACGAATTATGTTGACTTTTGTACGATTTTAGTCAAAAAGTCAAAAAGCCTTATTTGCTAATTAAGTCTAAGTTTTGTCACGAGAGTATGATATGTTTTATCTATGTTTTTTCTTTCTCTCCTAATTTCTTTATATTATTATCGTGGTAAATGAGGAACAAGTGGTTGCAAGTCTATCTCTACGTCCATCAAGGGTGGTTCGTATGTTAGGCCAATTAAGCGATCGCTAAATGTCTTAACTTTAATAAGGTTCCCAAATTAATAAAATTCTTTATGATTTATACTATTTTATATGTATATATATATATATATATCAATTTAAAAATGAAACCTATTGAAAAATTTTAATTATTTGTGAGAGTTTATAAGAATTTTTATAATGCATAGTTTATTATATATAAATCTTTAAATAGCTATTGAAAAAGTACATAATTTATGAGCCCATAAATAAAATAGATTAGGACCAATTAAAAAATATATATAAAATTGCCGATAATTAATGAGTTTAACTTTTTATTTCTTTTTCTTTTACAATTGATTTCTCTCTCTCTCTCTCTCTCTCTTCTATTAAATTGGTTATATCATAAAAAAATTTAAGTGAAAGATCACTATTACCAGTTGAAAATGATATATTAAACAATTAATTATAAAAATTTAATCAATAATTTAATATCTCAAAATTAAAGTAAAAGTGAAATTTAAAAATAAAATATAAAAATAAACTTAAACGTAAGAGCCCTTAATTTGAAAACCTTTTTAGACCACAAAAACCGTTGAGCTGAGTTTATCACTAACGTTCAAAAATTTATTCCATCTACATTATTTTAGTAGAATGTAGTCCATATATTTGTATGAATTTCACATAAAAAGTGATGAAACTCATACAAATATGTAACCCAAGTTAGATTGGGTATGAAAAAATTACTCGTTAAATGTCATCTCATTTTTATAACCTTAAACACTAAAATGTGTAAATTTATTTTGATTTAGAATGCTATGGCATTCAATATTTTTTATTTTTTTATTGAATAACTCGTCTTGAGAAATGGTATGAGCAACTTATAAAGGAGCTTATCTTGAACTTTAAATATTACAATAAAAAATTAACTCGTACATAATATATATTCAAATCACCTCAAAATCATTCTCCCCGACATAGAGGATCCAGCACAAAGTGCTTTTGTCCCTGGAAGACTTTTCACTCATAATGTCATGGTTGCCTTCGAAACTTTACACTCTATAATGAAGCAACAAGGGGCGAAGGGGAACTTGACATTAAAACTGGACATGAGCAAAGCTTATAATATGGTCAAATGGAATTTTCTTCAACATATGATGATAAAGATGGGCTTCAGCTCTTTGTGAGTTAGCAAAATTATGATGTGTCTTACTTCAGTCTTTTTCTCCGTGCTTGTTAATGGAGAACTGGTGGAACGTATTAAGCCATCCCGAGGCCTTCGGCAAGGGGATCCCTTATCCCCCTATCTGTTCATCTTATGCACTGAAGGTTTGCCCAATCTCATAACCAAGACTTCAAATGAGGAGATCTTACTTGGCATTAAGGCAGCACGACACAGCCCCACCATATCTCATCTCTTCTTTACAGATGACAATTTGATATTTTCTAGAGCAACAGTTGACGAGGCATAGCATCTCAAGGATATACAGTCCTCCTACGAACAAGCCTCAAGCCAACACATCAACTATGAGAAATCCTCAATTGTTTTCAACCCCAATTTGTTAGAAAGCATAATAGAGAGGATCACTCAAGTATTAAATGTCTCAAGGTTCCAATACCATGAAAAGTATTTGGACCTTTCAACGCTTGTTGGAAGAAATAGAAAGAGGGTGTTTCGCTCCATTAGGAAACGTGTGTGGAAGAAGGTCCATGGATCGAAGGAAAATCTCCTCTCTAAGGTGGGGAAAGAAGTGTTGATAAAGGCAGTTGTACAAGCCATTCCTACATATACAATGAGCTGTTTCAAACTCCCAAAGGCCTCGATATTCGAGCTTAATGCACTGGCTAGCCGTTTCTGGTGGGGATCTACAGCAGAAAAACACAAGATCCATTGGGTAGCCTAGGAAAAAATTTGTATGTCAAAGAGAGACAGAGGGCTAGGCTTTAGATCTATAGAGGCCTTTAATCTGGCAATGCTGGCCTAACAGGGATGGCGGATTCTACACTTTCCAAACTCACTAGTAGCTCGGGTGTTTAAAGCTAAGTATTTCCTCAACACATCGTTTATGGAGGCACATCTGGGCTCCCGGCCTTCCTTTGCATGGAGAAGTATATATATATTATTGGGTGTGTGTCTTGCATTATGCGGACCTATATAATTAGAGTTTTATAATTATATAGTAGTTATGATTTTAGGATTTATCTATAAATATGGACCTCATAATTCTAGGAGGTGATATAGAGAGTAAATCAAGAGGTAAAAATGTAGGAAAAGGCTTGTATGATTAAGAATATCACAACGATGACAAATTAAAATAAATTTAGTCTTTCTTACTTCATCATGTGAAATGATAGCTTTACCCATCTAATTTTCCCACTTTGCATTGATTTGTATTGAGCGACCAATTTTTATCCTTTTTGAGTATGTCGCTTTTGTTTTGATAGCTTGCACAGAAATAGGTGCAGTCGTCTTTTCGAGTCAATTGGTTGACCTTCACCTTCCCTTTGAGTGAGTTACTTGATGAGACTTGAGTGAATCCAAGTCTTGTTGTGTCTATTACTATTTATTGTTACTTAAGCATCATATCCAATGTGTACCTGTATTCCACTTCTTGAAAGTAGTTTGAGCATTTAATAAATCACTTTTAAATTTACCCAATTTTAGTTAAAGCACTTTCTTAGAATTAACACAAGCATACAATTCTTTTTCTAGGATATCTATCTTGATTTTTCTGTTTAACTCAAATCAAATAGGTCATTTCTCTCTTTCATACACTTAGGCAAGTTTTCCACACAAATTCTTTCTATCTGACTTTAATTTCCCCACCAGAGCTTGAGATTCAGCTAACTCTTACTTTCCTTTTTCCTTTTCCTTTATACACAACTTGAGTTTATTAACTAGTTTGACATTTTATTTGGTCAACAAGTAACTCCCACTATAAAATTTGTCATAAGCTTATTGAAGAACTTCACTTTCTTCACTACTCATAACATTTTTTCCTTTCTCTTCAACAGAATCACTGACAATGTTTTCATTATTAGTCTAAGTGTCCTCTTGGACAGAGTAACAAAAGCATTAGTATTGACATCTCTATTATTGGAATTATTCTCGTCACTCATGTCATGTTTACTCTCATCATACTATTTGATAGTTAACTTTTTGTGCTTTCTTTTAAGATTCTTCAGACATTCTTGAGCAATATGTTCATATTCTTTGCATTCATAGCATTGCACACCAAAGGGTTACCCCTTCGACCATTTCTTATTAAATTTGGACATATTTCTAAATTTGTCATTGTCTCTTATCTTTTGAGACTTGTTCTCTTGATTAGACTTTTTATTTTTACAAAAAATTTTAAACTTTTTTCACAAAATAGCCATCATCTCGGGATCAAGTTTATCATCAGAGTTACTTGCGACACTTTGAGCAGAAGTAAAAGCCACATTTTTTGAAACTTCAATGTTTTGAAAATTTAACACTTGAGTTTGTAACTTTCCAACCAAACTTTTAACAGTAAGAGAGTTTACATTTTTGCTCTCTTCTATTCTAATGATCTTTGGTTGAAATCATTCGGGGAAAGATTTAAGAACCTTTCGAACAATTTTGGAGTTGAGAATTCTCTCACCTAGGTTAAAAGAAGCATTAACAATAAAACTCAACTTAGCGTAAAAATCATCAAATTTTTCATTGTCATGCATATGGAAAGTTTCAAAAGTTATAGTAAGACGTTGGAGTTTTGAGATTTTTATGGTTTAAGTTCCTTCATGAGTGACTTGAAAAATATCCTAAACTTCTTTAATCAAGTCACAAGTGCTAATTCCATGAAACTCTTCTTGATTGATTTTGCTAAAGATAGCATTTATGACTTTGCTATGTCATCCAACTTTATCAAAATCTGTTATATCCCATCTAGTTGAGGGCTTAGGGAGAGTTTCTCCGTCAACAACTGGTATGATACGTATAGCCATCGATAATTGATAATCATATTTTCTCATCAATCAATTTAGAAAAACTTTCATTCTAACGATTCAAAATGAATAATTTGATCCATCAAGAAGGGGAGGTCTACTAGTCGAAATACCTTCTCTTATCATATCTATTATTACAAATCAACCAACCAAATCAACACTTACATAAAAAAAATTATAAAATTTTACGTGACTCACTCTTATATCAATTGAAAAACTCCCTTTTAAGATTGGTTTGATTTACATTAATCGATATATAATAATCAATCACACAAGAAAATAAATACAACTATACAAGGCACACGATTTTTAACTAGAAAAATCTCAATCTGGGCAAAAATTATGACACTAATCTAAGTTCGGGTAAATCAAGCACTAAAAACGAGTTTTGGCTATAAAAGTTTTTATAATACCAAGCTGAATCCACAACTTATGAACGTTACGTACTCTTGTCGAATCTACGTTCACCAAATCGTATTTGATTACTAGCGGAATCCATCTCAAAATTTGAACTTGAGAATTCACTCAAGATACACCAGGAACTGGTACAGAGATTGTGAATCTGATACTTAACTTGTTCGGGTTATATATTAAAAATTATGATTATGATTTTAGTATTTAATTTTATTTATTAACAAAATTAGTTTTTTATTTTATAAAAATCTTAATGAGTAATGCATACATTTCATTATTTATTTAATGTTGTGCATGGGTATATTTTATTCTATGTAGTATTTTAATTTAGTGTGTAGAGTTCGGCTTACACATAGAAGACCAAATTAAAGGTTCTTGTAGAATATAAGTTTTGGATTCACAGTTTAGATGGAATTAGACACACAATCGGTACGACTGTAACACAATATTTTAGTATATCTATGTTGATTATGAGAAAGAGTAATTGTTTTAATAATTGTTCTAACTCATTGTGTTAGTACACTTGGAGTGCACTGAACAGGACCAAATTGAGATAATTAATTTTGTACTGGCTTTTTAAACTAATTCACATCTCATAGTTATTATGAATGCTTGTACTTTTAATCTCGAAATAATTATTATTTACGTATATTTAATATTCGTTATTTTGATTCATTAGACTGTACGATCTTGTATGTGTGTATAATCCCAGTGAGTTGGATAGCGATATTAATTGTATGATGAATATTAATTATTGACAGAATTCACGTTCCGAATTATCGGAATTGATAATATCCTCTTAAAGAAGTTTATAACTTTTGGCCGAGCTAAACTTTGCACAAACCCTAGCTTGTACTTGTTTAAACGGAAGATTTTAAGAATTTTTTTAAGAAATTGATTAAATATAATTGTTAATAATTTAATTTAATCGACGGATATCTCTAATCTTAACGTGTTGAGAAAAATAAGCATTTAATAACAAGAGATTGAATATTACGATTTTGAGAATAAGCTGGGAGTGCAATTATAATTCTTTAGTGTAATGAATTATAATTTATATTTTTATAAAATTGCTTCTGAGTTGAGGCAAAATTTCGTAATTACATTGGAAGCTCATATCTTAATTACTCCACGTGTCCCTGCTATAACCTATTTACATGTTGTTACGCAGCCCTAGCCATTAGATATACACGTTATATACAACGAGAATTTTTACATAATTCTTTGGTGGCTAGAGAGGGTTGTGAAGATCATATTCAAGGTAACCCATACTACATACGCGTTTTAGCATTTAAAAATACAGCAAAATGCTTGAATTTGAAATTTCAACTTGAAGTCTACAACTGTAAAAACTTTTAGAGTAAAAGTTATTGTAACAACCGAAATCAATCCTACCAGATTTAGTAAACTATAACTCTAACCTAACTTTAGAAGTATTTATTTAATTTTATTTTGATTGTTCGATATCAAAAATTTTAATTTAGAGCATGTTTTAGTGTTTGTCAGTCCGATTTAATTTTGACTAAATCTTAAACATAATCTTAGAATTTTGACAGTTTGCCCCAACATAACGATCTTCTTGGAAGCCTTGAATCTATCTAATCATCAAGTGGTAGGCATAGAATACTTCAGAAAATATTGTTCTTCAAATCACTCAGCTACTAGATGAAGAAAATCATCAAAAGTCACATCTGCACAAACCTTAGCTGCAATTTAAACTAGTCACACGAAACAGACAAATCAATCGATCTGGCCATCGATCGATCGGCAATCAATTCATTGTTGGGTTGTGGCTCGAGTTTTTCAAGAAAATCAGCAATGAAGAAACTGGCGCTCGCTGAACGTTCTTGCGTCTAACAGTCCAGAAGCTGGCGTTCGCTGAGCGCTTGCCTAGCACTTGTTAGGCGCTTGCTGGGCGCTTGAGTGCCTGAAGAACAAAATGATGCGCTTGCTAGGCTCTTGCTGAGCGCTTGAGCACCGCCGCGACGTCCTAAAGCGTTTTTAGGATTTTTTGGTCGTGGCTTATAAGGATGAACCCTATAGTTCATCTAGGTTGTCTAATACTCAGAGAGATTTAGAAGGAGGCTAGAGAGAGTATAGAGAGACACAGAAAGGCTCAGTTTGAGGCTATACACAGAGATTGTGAGGTTGAGAGAAAAAACTTGTATTCCGTATTTGAGAATACTGAATTGTTTCTTCTTCTGTGGAGATAGACAGTCAGCCGAACCACGTAAATCTTGCGTGTTTTGGTTGTTCTTGTTCTTTCATGATTGCTATTGTGAATTGAAACTTACGTGGATTGTCATTTGGTTATCCAAGTCTATTGATCTTATTTTTTGGGAGATTTAAGCCTAAAATTTCCAACAATGGTATCAAAGCTGACGGTTGTTGAAGATCCAAAGTCGTGGAGAAATATCAGAGTTGATTATTGGCTTAATCACAAGTTGCAGTGAAGATGACGAACATCAAATACGAAATTGAAAAGTTTAATGGTAAGAATAACTTCTCCTTGTGGCAGAGGCGGATGAAGGATCTGTTGATCCAGTAGGGGGTATCCCAGGCGTTACTCGGCAAAGCGAAAAAGCCAGAGAAGATGACCGATGACGATTGAGATAACTTTGATTGCAAGGTCGTGAGTTCAATTAGGTTGAATCTAGGAGACGAAGTTATTCATAATGTGCTCGATGTAGTGGCTGAAGCTGAAAGATCTCTACATAAAGAACAATCTAGCCACCAAGCTGTACGTGAAGAAATAACTGTATGGACTGCAGATGCGAGAAGGTGCAAAACTATTAGAACACTTGAATACGTACAATATGCTCATCACACAGTTATTCAGTTTTGAAGTAAAAGTTGATGATGAGGGTAAGGCGATCCTCCTCCTGGCATCGCTTCCAACGTCCTATGATCATCTGGTGACAACTTTGATGAACGAGAAGGACATTCTAGAGTTAAAAGAGGTCAATGGGGCTCTTTTGTCGCATGAGAAGATGAAGAGGGACAACGAATCTAATGCAGAAGGTGTGCTGATGGCTAAGTCTGAGTCAAGCAGAGGAAGGGGTAGATCAGGTGAACAGAGTTCCAATAGTGAAAGATCTCGGCCCAAATCACGTGTAAGAATGGATGTGGAGTGCTTCTATTGCCACAAAAATGGTCATTACAAGAGCCAGTGTCATGAATTGAAACAGCATCTGGAGGAAAAGAAGAAGGGTAAGGGGACTGCAAAAATCGTCAGTTTTGTTGAAAAATCGTCAGACGGTGACTCAAAAGGTGAAGTACTCTCAGTTTCTTCAGATTTAAGCTTTCTCTCAGAATCGTAGATTTTATATTCAGGATGCTCATACCATATGTGTCCAGTCAGAGATTCATTCATATAAATCTTGCAACGGGAGTACAGTTCTAATGGGGAAAGACTCAGTGTGTCAGTCAATTAGAATTGGTACAGGTCAAAATTAGGATGTTTAACGACGTTGTAAGAACTTTGGAGAATGCCAGGCATGTTCCGGAGTTAAAGAAAAATCTAGTTTCTTTAGGAACATTGAATTCTCTAGGCTACGAGTTCACAGAAAAAAGTGAAGTAATGAAGATAAGCAAAAGATACTCAGTTATCATGAGAGGGAAGAAAGTTGATAGTTTCTACATATTGGTAGGGGACACGGTAATATATGGAGTTACCACTATCACGCAGATTGAGTCCAACAAGGACGGCACGAGATACAGACATTTGGAGTTTGGTCAGGTTGACGAGCAGAGTATGTTAGAAAGTCAGAAGAAAAGTGTAGCAGTCAAGGTGGAGCTCAGTCAGAAAAGCTCACCCAAAAAATCAGGTGATAGTGGTTCAAGTCATCAGCAGCGGGAACAGTCAAGTGGAGAACATTTGTCTTACAAGAAAGCTACAGGCAGCATAGAAACAATTCAAAGGCGAGCAGCAGTGTCAGAGAAGGTGGAATCTTCACAAAAGGCTGAACAGATAGAGTTTGGAAGATTGTCCAAAAATGAGAAGTCTGTTGATTGCAGAATGGTCAAATTCAAGCCTGGTTTGGATTTAGTCCAAGTCTATTCAGGTTGAAGATTTAGAGAGGATGGAGCACTCATACCCGAAAAAGGGAGTGCAGGTCAAAGCAACACCAACAGTTTTTCAAGATGGATGAGAAATTCAAGCCAAGGTGGAGATTGTTGGGTTTGTGGCTTGAAATTTCCAAGAAAACTAGCAGTGCAGAAACTGGCGCTCGCTAAGCGCTTAAGCGCCTGACAACCCAGAAGCTAGCGCTCGCTGGGCGCTCGTTTAGCGCTTGAGCGCTTACATAGCGCTCACTGGGCGCTTGAGCGCCTGAAATATAAAATGGTGTGCTCGCTAGGCGCTTACTGGGAGCTTGAGCGCCGCCACGATGTCCTGAAGCGTTTTTAAGATTTTTTGTCGTGACTTATAAATATAGACCCTATAGTTCATCTAGGGTAAGAGAAAAAGAGAAAAAAACTTGTAGATTGTCTAATACTCAAAGAGATGCTAGAGAGGGTATAGAGAGACATAGAAAAACTTAGTTTGATGCTATACACAGAGATTGTGAGGTTGAGAGAAAAAACTTATATTCCATATTTGAGAATATTGAATTGTTTTTTCTTCCGTTGAGGTAGACAGTCAGCGGAACTACATAAATCTTGCATATTTTGATTGTTCTTGTTCTTTCAAGATTGTTATTGTGGATTGAAACTTACGTGAATTATCATTTTGTTATTAAAGTTTATTGATCTTATTTTTTGGGAGATTTATGCATAAAACTTACAGTATCTATGCATACCGATCAATCTGTTTATCAATTCATCAAGCAAATCTTGCGCATTTAAATTCTAAATTACTTCAAATCTTTTATCCATGACTTGGAATATTCAACTAAAAAACCTTTTTACATAAAATAAAAAATGACGAAAAATTAATAAATGTTATTCAAACGAATTAACAACCTAACATGGAATCTACATCCTAACAACATAATTGTATTTTCTACTATTATAACACATATTTTTATAGCACAACACACATCATGGTTTAATCAAATCAAGAAAGAAAAAAAAAACTATGCCCGGTTTGGGCTAAATGCCATGATGAACTTTTTTTAACTTTTGATTAAATTTTTTTATTTTTTCAAATTGATAACCTCAAAAAATAAAAAAAATTAATCAAAAGATTAAAAAAATTCACTAAAAACAAAAATAAACTCAGTTAAAAAAATACAAAAATAAACAACTTAAAATTTAGCTTATTAGCTTATTTTAATTTATTTTCGTCTTTTCTTAATTTTTATTATATTTTGATCCCAAAAGAAATTTCGACTTGTTTTAATGAAAAAAGTTTAAAAAGTATAATAATTTGACTAAATAATGAAAAAAGTTCACTAAAGATGAAAATCTACAATATTAAATAAGCAAATAAGCAACATTATCCCAAACAGGGCCTAAAAGAATTCAACGGCCCAAAAGAATCAGAGATACACTGTAAACTCTTCGATCTGCATTGCTCCATCAAAATAAAAGTGAGATCTACACATTCACCCATTTTGAGGCATGGAACAATCATCTCTCAAGACAATAACAGTACTACAATATCTATAGTCCTGCCCATCTAGCGCCTGGGGAAAAAAAACTAACCTGGAAACTCTAAAATATGTTATTTCTAACTAACAAAATATACAAGATTGAAAATACCAACTTTTTCAATCCTCAACCATTAACGCCCTACGCAGATGTGCAACACCATACTAACCTCAACTAATCACGCTCGGGAGCATCACGGGAGATTCTTCTGGAACTAAGATTCTGAGCATAAGACCAGGGTTTCTCCAAGTCAGCAGTCATTGGTTTTTCTAACTTAGGGCAAGGCGACCCTGCAGGACTGTCCTTATTTGAAAGTTGAGGTGCCCTACCCGGGCTTTGGAAAACAGGAGGGGAAGAACAGAAAGTTGGAGTTGCGAATGGAGAGGTATTGGGGCTGTGTTGAATTGAGAAAGGACTAGGCGACATCCGCTTTTGGATGGGGCGACCACCCAACCCTCCCCTGCTGAAAAAGGACATTGATTCTGCAGAAGCACATCGCTTAGGGGCATCATCTACGTAAAGGACATCATCAATCCTTGCCATTACATTGAAGGCCAAGCTCTCCATAACTCGCGAGTAGCTTTCAAGAATTGATTGTCCTACATCCTGCAAAAAATAAATAAATAAATAATGCGCAATATGGCAATAAAATTTGTATCGAAGTGGAACCAAATGAACAGTAAGCCAAACATCAGACGGGTGTTGATATTATGTTTGAACTTGAATAGAAACCTGGCACCAAACAGTCATTTAAGCAATGAAATTTCGAGTCCTATATCCTGGTTTGGGCTAACAAGCTTTTTGGTCTTTTGGCTTATAAGCAACTCAATAAGCTCTTGACATCTTTCGGGCTGCCATGCACCCAACCTTTCACCTCCTTATTGGCCCTTTGCCCAAGATGCTTATTGCCCTATTAAAAGACTTTGCCCTTTAGAGTGTTCCAAAAGTGTAACAAGTACATACACCTGATTTGAAGACTCAAAACTGCAATAAAGTGCATACATCTGATTAAGCCCATCGTGCATTTTTAGCAGTGCATGAAGTATGGATACAGCTAGAAGATTCAGGTACAACACAAAGACATATCAACAAATACTAAGAAATAGTAGCGTTCAAATACATCTATGATACTGATATAGTTATATAAATGCATATCATCTATTTAATAAAACGTAGTAATTTTTCTAAAAATGTCCTACGTGACTAAAATATTTTATGTGACACACAGTCGCTCTCTCTCCACATAAATTCACAAATATCTATAAATACTTTCATATTCTCTCTCTCTCAGATGCTCAGCATAAACCTAATATCAAAAAACAATTGTTAAAAAAAAGGTTAAGAAGTGCATAAGATGGAATTAGAAAAAATAATAATGTTACCTTCAAAATGAATGATTGTAAAGGAAGGAGAGGAATGTGTGGTACAATCAATGTTTTTTTTTTACAAAAGCCTACTGAGAATTCTCATGTTAGAAAAAAATTCTTTTCTTTTTCGTTTGTTTATGCTTTAGAGTACCATATAATGACTAACTGGCGAATACCTATCATTTTTTGCAATCTCCTGAAATTCTTAATGTTGTTTTTGTTAATAATTATTGTTTCACTCTTTATGTTGAAAAGTGCCTTTAGGTGTGACCACATGAGTAATGACTATTGTTTGTATCATCCATATAAATTAAAAAGTAATTTTGTCATAACTCAATAACAAATTGACTTTACTTATCTACCATATTGTCAATTTCAAAATGAAATCACACAAGAAAGGTAAGTTTATATTATGTGGACTTGAACAAGGAATACATTTTATGTACTTTAATCTTTCTATTTCCCAATCCTTCTTCTCTAAAGAGTATGGTATTGAAAACTACTCTGCATTTATCCGAACAATTAATCATGTCCTAAAAAGAAAGGCCGCATCTAAATTTCAAAAGAAATGCCATCTCAACTTCAAATTATGGATATATTTACTAAGCATCGGATAAGTACTTAAGAGAATCCAAGAAGTGTTGGTATATGACATAGATATAATACTAATATAACTCCCATCTAGAAGTGTCTGTGGTTCATAATTCATATATGACACTGATCCCAGTTTCCACTGCCTGCCTGAAAATCTTTAGAATCATAAAAATCGAACTAGTTACAAGTGGTAAACATGTTATCAAAGAGTTCTATATATGTCTCCCATCTGCTTTAACGGTTAACATGCCTTAACATTAATTGTTCTAGTGCACTAGATGCCAAAGAAGGGAGTTTTTATCAAAATACTTAGAAATTAATTATTTGGGTCCACCGTTCAGTAGTGATAAATAGAGAAGTTAAGGATAATACCTTGTTGTATTGAATTTTGCTCATATCCAATGCAGTCTGTGGAAGGCCAGGGAAACGAAGTCTCAGGCTATGTAAGAGGGTCTCTGCCCGTTGCGACAGAAACTGATTTTTGTTACAATTAGCAGCAAGGCCCTTGACCTTGCCTCCCCACGACGAATGCTTAGCTTTCAGGTGATTGGTATGTTTTTTCTTGCCTTTCTGCTTCCACACGTGTACAGATGCCTCAATCCTGTTTGCCACTTCTAGTGTGTGAAGCTCCGATGACAAATCTAGGCAATCAAGAAGACATTCTGGTGTGAATTGCTCAGCCGTCATGTAGCGATAGATAATATCACCGAGACAAGCTTTTCCACTCTGCAATGGAAATTGATCAACCAATAGCAAGGGAAACAAGTTATAATAACAAATCAACCAAACAAATCAAATATAATAAATCATAACTATGGTGAACATTTATTAAGAGCAACATACTCTGGATGTCCGGTGAGACCAAGCGAATGCTGAACTCATAGCCAGGAATATGCTTACCTTCCTCATTCTTACATCCAAGACACAAAACAACAAAGCTTTTGCCCAATTATATACAGGAAATCCAATTACCCACTCTGCAACACCTACCCAACTCTGAGTGAAAAGTGAAAACCACAAGTTCATATATTGCTCACTACCCCATCCCACCCCCCAAAAATATAAAAAATAAAAAAGTAAAATAAAAGCATTCTTTTGTATCTCCTAGTCCACACAACCATTGAGGAATTCCTCAATGGTTCTTGAATGAACTTTTACTGGAAGATCGCCATCAGCTCTCTTTTTGACATATTAGCAACATTTTCTCTCATTTCTCCAGTCATACAATCCCAACGTTTGCATTCACTATCATACTCACTTTATTATCATGCATCTCATCTCCGAGTCTTTTTATAAGGCCTTCCATTGCTATCATCGATTAAAAGAGATAATACATGTAACATTGCAAGAGAAAATTTCTGTTTGGGCAGAAACATCAATAGCTCACCACAACAGTCATGAAGTAGCCATTAATCCAAGCGCCGCTATTGGTTATATTCTGATATTAATTAACATGTTTTCGGTTGCCTTGGATTCGTCTATCCTTAATCCCATGGGTCCTCCAAAAGCAACATTTAGAACATAGATTTTAAGAACTATCTTTCCTATCCTTTGTATATAGTTTCTTTCTTATTACAGCATTCCGTTCTAGTTCATTTGTTCCCTTCTATCAATTGACCAAAGAGATGTGCATACTGTTTCAAGAAAATCACTACCTGATGGAAACAGAAATTTAAAGTGCAGGCAAAAGAATTTCAGTATGCAAGAAACCGGAAACCAATTAAATCCAATTATAAAGGTACAGTGCATTTTCAGGGTGTCAAGAGAATGTCCACACATATGGGGCTACAGGGTAATGCAAACACAAGTCCAACAAAGGTCTGAGTATCCACAATGCATCAATGTAGATTTTTAGAACTATCTTTCCTATCCTTTGTATATAGTTTCTTTCTTATTACAGCATTACGTTCTAGTTCATTTGTTCCCTTCTATCAACTGACCAAAGAGATGTGCATACTGTTTCAAGAAAATCACTACCTGATGGAAATAGAAATTTAAAGTGCAGGCAAAAGAATTTGAGTATGCAAGAAACTGGCAACCAATTAAATCCAATTTTAAAGGTACAGTGCATTTTCAGTGTGTCAAGAGAGTGTCCAGACATATGAGGCTACAGGGTAATGCAAACACAAGTCCAACAAAGGTCTGAGTATTCACAATGCATCAATGTCTACAGAATTAAATGCCATAAACTCCAGACTATATTGAGAGCTAAACGGACTTCCAACAGCAAAAAAATCCCTCGTACCAAAGACTGCCTCACATTACAGCCACCAAGAGATTTTGCGTCAAGGCATGTGAGGTTCTCTAGGCTGCTATATCATGATATATCGCAAGCCAAGGTAAGGCACCAAGGCTCTTTACATATGGCAAACCCAAGAAACATGAGGACCAGTCAACCCATTATTTCATACTATTCTCATAGACATGAACGTATAAATGTCAGAAAATATAGTTTTTAGAAGTAACCAGTCACCAAATTGAACCCCATACCTTGGGCAAAGCCTCCAAATAGGCAATTGGAATATCCATCTCAGCAAGCACACTGTTATTGATTGCCATTGCTGCCTTCAATATCTGGTTTGTGCAGTCCCTGCACTGCTGCAACTTCTTCCTCGCGTCATCTGATAACCCTTTTGGAGGGACTTTTGGGCATGGAAGCCACCATTTCTCCTCTTGCCTAATCGAAGGCCTCCCACCTGTTGCAGCCGATGGATATGCATCACAATCATTTGCCTCTGCCACAATTATGCCGCGGTCAACATACCAAAATTCCGTGTCTTGAAAGCCGTCAAGGATGCTGATTAACATAGCATCGAGCTTCTTGAGGGCAGGGAGATTCATATACAAATCAGACCTCGGCCGCGTCGCCATGACTTCATACGTGCCCCCACCAGGGAATTGCTGTATGGAAGGCACGAGCTCCACAATTGAATCACTCACGCATAACAGCCATTCCATCTCTCTACGCCACATTTCCTTTTTCTGGGCTGCGAGTGGCTCCAACCTCCAGAGCTCCCCAAACACAGTGGCTAAAATTGCAAATAGAATAAATAGATTTTAGTCAACAAGAACAACACACGACAATTCACAGTACAGTTCGACTACATGCTCAATTTTAAATACATAACCAATCACAAATTACTGATTCTTATCGGTACAAACATGCTTTGTTCAGAATCACTAATATGTCAATTGGTTCTGTGATTGAAATATGTGTACTTAGATTTTTTCTTCACCGTTTATCCTTTGCTGGAGGTTGCAGGTGTCCATTGGTATCCAGTCATATCAATTACAGCTGGGATTACTCGTTGCCAAGAAAATACCCAAATAACAGACGCACACAGCCACCACACACAAACAGAACGACTATATAGGCACTGACCAGAGAGATTGGTGATCGCATTTGAGATTGCAAGGGCAGTACAAACTCCTTTGCCCCCTCCAGACATGTCTTCCCCGAGAAGAAGCTTAGCAAATCTTTCCTTCATCATGTCAATTTCTAAAGATTCATGAAAATCAAGAGAGAATCAGCAAAATTCACAGAACATAAAATTTGTGAATAAACAAATACCTAAGACCTAATCATCACTGAGAGTTGCAGGGATTTAACCAACTCATGCACTACAAATTTGCCTATATTTGGCATCAGCTTCAAAACATAAATAGTAAAACATGAACCAGTAAATGAAATGTACTACCGGACAAATCGGTCTCCCGTTTCTCTGGCTTGTCGTCCCAAACGATATCTTTCCCGCCAACCACTGGCAACATGATAGGCGGCGGCGCCGCCGCCGCCAGAAAGAAGGAATTTCCGTTAATCTGACGGCAGGCGAGAGGGGTCGAGGGAATCGAACTCGACTCATCTTCGGCATCATAGCGCTGACGGCAGAAACTACTCGAACTCTCCGACTCGCTCACGTCCGCACTCAAGCTATAGCTTCCGCAGAGCTCGCTCTGATGATCGGAGCCGTCGTCCGACGAAACACTCCCCGTAGGCATTTGATCGAACGGTTGCAAATTTGTGATTTGTGGTTTGTGAAAGCAAGATTAGACTCAAATACTAAGATCCTAACCCCAAATTTTGGCAATGCAGATGAAAATCTGAGATATTCTTCGCGTGGTCTGCGAATTACAGAGTGCGATGGTGGTAGCCGTGGTGGTGATGGGGAGAGAAAAAGTGAAAGTAGATAAAAAAAAAAAAAAAAAAGCAGTTCGGGATTACGAGCAACGTACTCCTCTTATTCCAGGTCTGCGGCCCCACCTCTCTCTCTCTCTCTCTCTCTCTCTCTCTACTCTTCAGTATTCACCCCTCTTTCTCTTTCTGCGTGTAGAAGATAGTGGAGCTGTAAAAGCAAAAGTAGACGGCGTTCGCAGGTGGTTGTCTTTCCGTAACGACGACGGCTTACGTCAGCAATGGAAACCCGACACGGTCTTTTTCTTCTTCTACATGCTCGACATATTGGCGCGCCAGTAAAATTTACTGACGCGGACCCACACACCACAAATTGCTCAATTATATGCTATAAATAGTCATTAATGCTAAGATAATTAAAATAATTTATTAAATTAATATCCAATTGTATAATTATAAATATATTGTATATAAGTTTTTATTTGACATTTATAAAAAATTGGTCAACTATTAAATTAGAAAAATTTAAGAATTAATCTTTTTTTAAATTTTATAAGACTTTTAATTATATCAGAGTTCTTTATTAATTTTAATTTTATTATAAATTAAAATAATTTTTATGCATAATTTGTCTATATTTAAGATATTTTACTTTTTATTTTATCACATTTGCTAAATTTACAACTATCTATATTATAAAGCAGAACAGTCTTATATAATACGTCATATTTTTTAAATTTTTAACAATTTATCCCCTAAAATATTTAAATGTGCAGTTAACCTCTTAAAAAATTTACATATACAAATTGATCTCTAAATTAATTTAAGTATAACAATAAATTTTCCAATCTAATTTTCGTTAATATTTTCGTCAAATTTTTCTACATATACTAAAAATATAATTTTTTTAGGAAGACTTTTGACATTTTATTCCTATAAAATTCAAAAAGTGTAATTATTCAATAATAAATTAATTGGAGTGCCTTGCCAATTGACTTTTATTCACTTCTAGCAATGCCTCATTTAGACTAATTTTCATTCACATTTTTGTTAAATATTTTACACATACTAATCATATAATATTTTTGGAGAAAGATACTAAAATTGCCATTATAAATTTTTTTATTTTTTGCTGTCAAAATTCAAATATTATATTATATGCTAAAATAATATTCAAACTTTGGCAGCAAAAAAAAGTAGTGATTCCAATTTTACTATTTTTTTAAAAAATATTATGTGATTAGCATGCGTGAAAATTTTGAATGAAAGTTAATCTAAATTGGGCATTACTATAATTGAATAAAAGTCAACCAATAATGTTCTCTAATTAATTTTTTAAAGAATAATTATACTTTTTTATATGGGTAAAATAGCAAAAAAATTTCTAAAATAGATCACATTTTTAGTGTATGTACAAATTCATTTAGGGGCAATTTGTACAAATTAATTTAGATTGGAGAGTTATTACTACGCTTAAATTAATATATGAGCAATTTGTACAAATTAATATTTAAAGAGATTAAGTGCACGTTTTAATATCTTTTAAAAGATAAAATGTTAAAAGCCTTATTTTTAATTCAATGATTGAAATTGTCAAAGTTTACATCAAACGGAAAAAAATATCACTTTAGAAAAATATCATTTCTTTCCTTGTTTTTCTCTCTTCAAAAAATATTATCTCTCTTCATAAAAAATACAACTTTAAAATATTTTATAGTTTACATTTGATATAAAAATAGTTTGAAACTTTAAAAAAATAGAATTCTTAGGAAATTTTTCTTCTTTCTAAAAAATGAATCTGTTTTATTGAAAAAATATTGTTTTGGTTACCTTTGATATAAAATTATTGAATTAGTTCTTTTTTAATATAAGAAAATTTTTATTATATCACAACTTAAAATGTATCTTTTTTTTATAAAAGTTAATTACTATTTTTTTGGAAAAAAAAATTTTTCATCTGAAAACAAAAAATTAAAATTATTATTTTGGTTACTTTTGGTAGAAACTTGGTTTAAATTTTTTTATTTATTAAAAAACTATTTAATTTATAAAAAAATTGTTGAGGGGTTATGAAAATTTTATAATTTATTCTACATGGTGTAAGAATTTTTTTAGAATGAAGATTATAATTATATAAGAATTTTCAAGGTTTGTCTTTTGTTTTATTTTTTTATTTTTTTTATTGTTAGAGATTTGAATTAAGTTTTTTTTAATTAAAAAAATTACTTTTGTTGTGAAAAATTGATTGGTTGATAGATTGGCTTATGAGAAGATTATAAATACTTTTTAATTTGATCTTCAAACTTTACACGTTGTGGAGATTTATTTTTATTTATTTTATTTTTTAAATTTTAAGTATTTTAATTATAACAATATTATTTTAAATGTTTAATAATTAATTTATTTTTTTATTTTTTTATTTTTTTTATTAATCAAATTTTATGTATACTATAATGTGAGAACTCTTTAATAATTGAATAAAAAAATTAATTCAAAAATATCTTTTTAATGTATAAGTTATAACTAGAAAATATTTTATTAAAAAATTAATTTTAATTAATTTTATTAAAAAATTAATTTTAATTAATTTTATTATAAAAAAAACTGTAGATAACCTCTACGTAGTCCATAATATGAAAACAGTTAATAAGTGAAAAATTATGGGGAAAAAAATGAGTACTTAATAATAGTTACATCGTACGGTCTATTGGCTCTGTGTTTAAGAAGACATACAGTGCCGAATGGTGGCGGATCTGTGTTTGAGATACAAATTAGGAGGAATCTAGACGGAATTGCGCACGAAACGGCGGGATGAATTTTACTATTAAATTAAAAAATAAATATTTTTGTTATACAATATTTGTATTGTAAGAATTTTTTTAAAAAAATTCATGTGAATTTATCAACACTGACAAAATTGAGAAGGAAAAATAATTATATATTTTTTGTATATTGAAATTGTATAATATGTGGCATATTTATAGGCGAATAAGGATAAATAAAAAAAAATACAATAAATAGAGAATAAAATCAAATCAAAATAAAATTAATCTAATATTCTAACAATCAATCTAATATTCTAGCATCCCCCTCAAACGCGAGATAACGAAATCAGCTGAAGTTTGAAAATTAGAGCACGGAGGCGACTAGGAGGATGAGATTTTGTGAAAAAGTCGACAAGTTGAACTTCAGAAGAGATAGGTCGGAGATGTAAGGTGCCCTGCTGAAGGTGATGTCGGATGAAGTGACAATCAATTTCAATATGTTTTTTGCGCTCATGAAAGATATCATTGTGAGCAATCTGGATGGCGCTCCGATTATCACAATAAAGATATGAACTAATTGTCTGAGTAGCACCCATATCTGTCAAAAGCCACCGCAACCATAAAAGTTCAGCTGTAGTATCAGCAAG
>JAOTRH010000024.1:21609332-21640482 GCA_034768845.1 Heliamphora exappendiculata
AGAGATCTGTTAAATTCCCTCAGGCCTTCACCACCAATGGTAACTACGTTGTTGCAGTGTTGAATGTTTCCATACTCTTTTTGTCCATCTTGAATTACAGTAATTCCACTGTTCTCATTCAATAGATGCTCAAGAGGAGTTTCAAAAAATACCTTGTTGTATTGAATTTTGCTCATATCCAATGCAGTCTGTGGGAGTACAGGGAAACGAAGTCTCAGGCTATGCATTAGTGTGTCTGCACGTTGCACCATAGTCTGATTTTTGTCACCATCAGAAACAAGGCCCTTGACCTTCCCTCCCCACGATGAGCGCTTAAATTTCACGTGATTATGTTTTTTATGGTCTTTCTGCTTCCAGACATGTAAAGCTGCCTCAATCCTGTTTGCCACATCTAGTGTGTGATACTCTGATGACAGGTCCAGGTAATCAAGCAGACATTCAGGTGAGATCTGCTCAGCAGTTATGTAGCGATAGATGATATCGCCTAAACAAGCTTTACCACTCTGCAAAAGCAATTCATAGAAAAAAGTACAAAGAATAAATCACCATGCTTGTGACATTTGATTAATCATTAATTTTAATTTAACGGAGACTTGATGCAAAAAAACTATATGAAATTCCTGATATTTCCTTATTATAACAGCAACTAAATGAAGGTGAACATAGAAGTTTATTACCATCCATTTATCTACCTTAACCATTCGGTCCAAAGCTTATGAACTCACACTTGCTCTATTTCATGCTAACATTGGCCTCCTTAGTGTGCAGTTCATACAAAAGAGAAAGATCACACCCAGTGCACAAGAAGCTTGCTTACATCAACCCTAGATCCCTTCTATGTTTCTTCTATCCCACCCCACTTACCATTGCACCAACTCTAAGTCCAGATAGAGAGAATAGCCCAAAAAACAATGAAGCCTTTGCTCAATTATTTATACGAAAATCATTTAGCCACTGTGCCAAGAGGCTGCTCTATGAGTGAATATCAGACGTGTTGCTCACTGCCTCAAAAAGAGTTCTTTGTCTTCCCACTCATACACTACTCACAAACGATTCAAGTATGATAACCCTAACTTCATTCTAAATATCATGGCATCAGGATTGTCTTAAGATTGCTAGTGAAGTCATTAGATTTCAAATGAGCTCGTAGATCTCAATTATTAGTTAAGCCTTCCGTCTCATCCACTGCACACAAACAATTCAAATACAATAACCCTAACTTCATTCTAAATATCATGGCATAATGATTGTCTTAAGATTGCTAGTGAAGGCTTTAGATGTCAAATGAGCTCGTAGATCTCAATTATATGGCATCAAGATTGTCTTAAAATTGCTAGTGAAATCCTTAGATTTCAAATGAGCTCGTAGATCTCAATTATTAGTTGTTTACAATTTTGAAACCAGTGTTAGGTGTTATTTTTTTTCATAAGTAATATCATTAAAACTACCAAAAATGCACACACAAGTATACAAAGGAAAAATACAAAACCACCTATAACAAGGCCTGTATACAATCGGGATACGCAAATCTCCCAAAACTAAAAAAAATTAATTCAAAGAGAAGGGAAAATAACTATGGAGCCAAAATGGTGAGAACCATATTATTAGAAAACATGATCATACATCAATTTTGTGGCATAAAATATTATAAAGGTTTATAGTGAGCATTAACTTCTAATCGATGATAGTGCTACTATAGAGTCAACTTTTTTTTTAAAGTATACTATAGGGCCAGCTACAAATTACTAAAATTTGTAGCTTCATTATATTTTAGTTTGATATGGTAAAAATAAAGAACAGAACAACATTGACAATACATTGGAACGGAAAATGTAAGCCATTGGATTTGACTATGCATCCTCATCCCTTGTTTAAGGGTGGCAATCCTCCCACAGGTTCCCCTTTTGTTTACATGCTTACAGAGCATGCAGTAATGTTAGATCTTAATTTCGAATGCAGAGACAGGAACCACACTTTTGTAATTAACACTACCGTATAGCAATTGCTTTCCGATCAATTTCATTGTAAAGCATAACTTCCACAAATTTAAAACTCTGAAGTGGAAACTGGAAACGATTTTAACCAGGGTACATTCAGTGTTGAAAGTAACGCCAGCCAAATGTCATAGCAAAATTATTGTAGGTAAGTTCAAGATGCAGCCTCCTAAGACCCAAAGTGGTTAGCACCTAAAGTCTCAGGACAAGTTTTGAGGTATGCTTTAAGGAAAAAGTAGAGCCTTAACAAGTTTGCAATTGTGGAAAACATTTTACCATCAATCAAAATTTCTATTATAGGAATTACACAACCAGTTGTATAACTAATGATTCACCGAGCTAATTCCTTAATCTCACATTCATCCAATGAAATGAATGTATAACTAATGATTCACTGACCTAAGTACTTAATTTCACATTCATCCAATTAAATGAACTTTTCAAACAAGTAAGCCAGAGACAATTGAATCAGCCAACACATCGTCAACAAACAGATTTCATATGGAGACAGAATAGAGAACAAACGTTATGTGCATATGTACCTAGTATACTTAAGACTTAAAAAGGCCCAAATTTGAAAGCCATACCTTGGGCAAGGCCTCCAAATAGGCATTTGGAATCTCCATTTCAGCAAGCACGTTGCTATTGATTGCCATTGCTGCCTTCAGTATCTGGTTTGTGCAGTCCCTACACCGCTGCAACCTCTTCCTGGCATTCTCTGATAGCCCCTTTGGAGGAACGTTTGGACATGGGAGCCACCACTTCTCTTCCTGCCTAATCGAAGGCCTCCCACCAGATGCAGCTGACGGATACATGTCACAATAGTTCACATCAGGCACAATTAGGCCCCCATCAACATACCAAAACTCCTCCTCTTGAAATCCTTCAAGGATACCAATTAACATAGCATCAATTTTCTTGAGTGCCGGGAGATTCATGTATAAATCGGACCTTGGCCGCGTGGCCATGACTTCGTATGTGCCTCCGCCAGGGAATTGCTGTATGGAAGGTACGAGCTCCACGATTGAATTACTCACACATAACAGCCATTCCATCTCTCTCCGCCACATTGCCTTCTTCTGCGCGGCCAATGGCTCCAACCTCCAGATCTCCCCAAACACAGTGGCTACAATTGCAGACAAAAGCAGGTTTCAGCGAACTCCATTAATACACACAAAACATTTTTTGGTTGATAAAATGGATGTGTACAAACGTTACACACAAAGAAAGTGAGACTAAATGTTAACCAACCAGAGAGGTTTGTGATCGCATTTGAGATTGCAAGGGCAGTACAGACTCCTTTACCCCCTCCAGACATGTCTTCCCCAAGCAAAAGCTTAGCAAATCTTTCTTTCATCATGTCAACTTCTGTAAATTCATGAGAATAATGAAAAAAAAATAACAAAAGCATACAATACAAATGAATCTACCGGAATAATAGTAAAGTTGAGGACAGTAATATCTAATCATTCATTGAAGCTTTAATAGTAAATTAACAAGCTCATATACCATGAATTTATGTCAATTTAAGAGCCAAATTCGCAATAATATAAAATCTAAAACTTAAGACGAATAAATGAAATGTACTAACCGCACAAATCGACATCTCGTTTATCTGGCTTCTCGTCCCAAACCACCACATCTTTCCCGCCAACAACGGGGAACATAAACGACGGCGGCGGCGGCGGCGCTGCCGGAAAGAAGGAAATTCCGTTCATGAGACGGCAAGCGAGCGGAGACGAGGCCATCGAACTCGACGCTCCTTCAGCATCGTACCTCCGACACGAGAAACTAGTACTCGAACTCTCCGACTCACTGACGTCTGCACTCAAGCTATAGCTTCCACAGAGCTCACTCAGTTGATCCGAGCCGTATTCGGAGGAAACACTCCCCATATACAGACGACTGATCAAACGGTTTTGATTTGCTAAAACTGGATTGCACACATTAAAACACGGAAATCTTAGCTGTACATTTTATCAATGTAGGTGTTTTTGAGGTTAAGATATGCTTCGCGTGGTCTGTTAATTGCAGATCTGATGGTGGTGGTGGTGAAGATGGTGATTGTAGTGATGGTGGTGGGGAGAAAAGTGAAAGCAGATAAATCAATTCGGTGTCGCTCAAAACGTACTGTGTCAGGCGCTACCTCTCTCTCTCTCTCTCTCTCTCTCTCTCTGTTTATATATAAGGCAGTGTTGTGTATATATATATATATATAATACGGGAAATCGATAGCTGCACAAGGCCTCTCTCTCTCTCTCATTTTCTGTGTGTACAGTAGGCGGTGAAGCTGCAAAAGAAAGAGACGGCGTTTGCTGCTGTTTGGCTTTCCGCAAGTGGTCGCAACGTCAGAGCTTAGGGTTTGTTTGTTTGGTTGATATGGGGATAGGATTGAATATAGGTGGTTTGGTAATTTAATTTTAAGTCAGATTTTTTTGTTTAAAGTTATTTTAAGTTTAAAAAATTAAAAACTCATTTGGGATAAATACGAGGTAACTTTAAGCTAATGACTTAAAGTGATTTTAAGTTAAAAAGTAAAAATTTTTACTTAAAATTCTTATAATTATTAAAATTTTATTTTTAGATAATTTTATATTCAATGTGAATTTTGTTTGATAAATTTTAACGAGTATATTTTAAAAATATAATTTTTATAAAAGTAAATTTATATAATAAAAGTTATGAAATTTTTAAAAAAATATAAAACAAATTATGTAAAAAGCAAAAATGATAAAAGTTTTTTAGTTAAAAAACAAGATTTTTTGATTTTTTAGACTTCAAGGGCCGAATTGGTAATTAGCTTAGAAATTAATTTTTTTATTTTTTTGTATTTTTAGTCAAAAAGCTAAATTGAGTTTAAAATAAATTGTTTGGTAACTTAATTTTTAAATTAGTTTTTTTTAAATTGGTTATTTGAGTAAAAAATTAAATTTTTTGCTTTTTATTTAAATTTAGCATTTTTATCTTTTTATATATTTAATAGTAAAAATTATATATATAATTCTTAACCCCTATGTCCCTTTCACACCTCCACTCTCTAGGCTCCTTTAGTCCGTCCCTCTCAATTCACGTCTCAGTCCTCTGTCATTCAGTTCACGCTGCCGGCCTCGTCGCTTCCTCCTCGCCACCGCTGACCACGGCTTTAGACCCTTCGCATGTGACCACGCCTCTCTCTCTCTCTCTCTCTCTCTCTCTCTCTCTCTGTTGAAATATTCAAGAAACCCTAGAAATGGCGTCATTCTCGTGCGCTTCCTCCACCTTTGTGTCTCTGTTCTTGATATGTTCAATCTTTCTTCTGTCTAATGCAGGATTTCGATGAATCTATATAACTCGCTCGAGCCTGTGACGGTTTACTCTGTAACTTGGTCGACTTTCCGCATACCGATTCTAGAGTTCGAAAGCACAATTTTGATCCAAAGATGAAATTCGTCACTCTCTCGACGACATGCGAATCGGTTTGGATTTCTTGGATTACAGGTCTTCTTCTTTTCATCCTTTTGCATTTTATTCTATTCTATTGAACCTCTCTCTCTCTCTCTCTCTCTCTCTCGCACACGATCTTTGATCGTGCGTTGTGATTCTTGTGCGATATATTTGCAGAATCAGATGTTCATTCTCGTATCACTAGAGCATCGATCGTGGTTGACGTAGTATGTAATGAAACATCCTAATCTCTGACGAATAAGATGTCACTCAGTTTAGAACCGTTAATCGAACCATGATCGATCCATTTTCACGAATCGATTCTGGTCTAGTTTCATTACTTGAATAGTTCGAATAAGGTTTTAAAAAATCTGAAACTATTGATAACGGTCCAATTTTTGATTTTTTAAAGAACCAGTCCAATTCGGAGCGTGTGCATCCCTAATAATTTTTATCCATCCCTAATCATTTTTATCCTCTTTTACACTGCCACTACTGTTGTCACAATCACCCAGTCACTATCGTCGCCATAAACCATCCGCCACCACCGTTGTTCCATTGCCACCACTATCCATTCTACCACCACGATCACCATTTTTACCATCACTACCACCACTTCATTAACTAACATAAAAAATAACTTACATCTTTTTTTTAATATAAATTAATTTTGGTCTTTTGATGTTAATATTTAAAAAAAATTAATTGTTTTCATCAAACTAAATAATAAAAAAATAGATAAAATATTTTAGTAAAAGAAATTTTATATTAAAACCAATGAAGTCTTAATATTTTTTTAATGAAAAATATCACGTAGGCACAAAATGCTTCAAGAGTACTCAACAATTTTCTATTAATATAAGTATATTTAATTAGTACTCAATAAAATGCTGCAAGAGTGTATTTAATTAATACACACCTGTACTTTTTAATACAGGGTGATGTTTGCGTGAAATTACTACCATACCTTTATTGTTGAGTTATTTTTTAAAATCATTAGCACCCAATATACATAATTCAACCATAATTCAACATAACACATTATTAAGGGTAGTAATTACTTTAAATGTTGATTTTTTTATTTTTTTTATTTTTTGTTAAAAAATTAAATTAAATTTAAAATAAATTGTTTAATAACTTAATTTTGAAGTAGCTTTTTTAAAGTTAATTATTTGAGTAAAAAATTATTATTTTTACTTTTTATTCAAAGTAAACAAAAAAGCAAAAAAGATAAAAAATTAAAAAGTTAAATTAAAACATAAATTCTCATCATTTTTAAAATACAATAATATTATTCATTGATAATTTATTTACAACTACTACCAACTACATATAATTGTTAGTATTAAATATATAAAATGGTAAAATTATCTATTTTGAACAAAAAATAAAAAATTAATTTTTTATTCAAATAATTAATTTAAAAAAATATTTTAAATTTAATTTAAAATTTTAATTAAAAATATAAAAAGGTAAAAAAAATTAATTTTTAAGGTAAGCTGGCAATCGAGACCTTAAATTGAAGGAGGGCAATGGTCCCACTTTCAATACGAGAACCGTCCGATTGCCAGGAAGATCTGAAGGGTATTGTGTGTGAAAAGACGAGTATTTGATAATATTTTATTTAGTTAATGAACTATATTTTAGATAAATTATTAATTTATTTTTATTAGATAAATAATAATAACATAATTTATTTAATATGCATTGAATTTTTTTTATTATTAAAAATACTATATAAATTATATCACAAAATACTCTAAAATTATTTAATAAATTTCTTAAAAAGACAAAGTTGCTAGATTTTTGTGGCATGTATGAATTAGGGGTCTCATCGTAGTAATTTTAACTACTTATAATATCTTAAGAAATTATAAAATAGAGAAATTATTAAATTTATTTAAGTCATATCTCAATTAAATTAATGATTAGTAATTAACTTTAATCCCAGAAAAAGATTATGATTTTTTTAAGAATAAAATAAAAATTTGAGAAATATTAGTTTTTTGAAACATGTTCAAATTGAAAGAGATATATTCTCTATATTGTCTAACCACGTTTTTGGAAATTGATTAAAAATTGAAAAACAATTTACTTAATTTAGCCAAATGAGAATTTTTTTTGAAAACATATTTTTTGAAAACAGGTTCAAATTTAACTAATTAGCTATCTCAATTGATTTAAATAATTAATTATAGAAAATTAAGTTTTTGACCAATCACTCAAAAGGATTATGATTTTTTTAAAAAGAAAACTTTTTTAAAAAATTGAGAGTTTAGAGTACAAAGAGATTAGGATATTTTGCTAGAATACTAAAGATAACTATATAGATATGTAGAGATTTTTAACATATATTTGTCAAATAAAAAAAGAATATATTGGTTGAAAACATATTTTTAGAAGATTGGTAGGAAGCCCATGTAAATTGGTACAAAATATATTTTTTAAAAATATAAATTTTTAGACATTCGTGTAAGTTGGCAGAAAATATATGTCTAATTTAAGCAATCTTTAAATTATCTTTAAATTAGAAATAAATAATTTAAATATATATTTGAAACAAATTGGTAAGGATATATCCCAAAATTAGATAGTCTTACAATTTTTAAATTAGATATTTGAATATAAATTTTTAGTATCATTAATTTAATCAATCATAGAAGGATATATGTTATTATTAGAATTTAAAAAATTTTAAATTTAAAATTTAAAATTAAGAATTTTGAGCTCAAAGACATAAGAATATTTTGCAATAATATAAGTGGTGGATAAATAACTTATTTTCTATATATAATGCTAATAGAATATAATAAAAGAGCAAATATGTGAATAGAGTTGCAAATAATTAAAGATATATAAATTTAAGAATGCTTGTTATTTTTACTACAAACATTTCTTAAATTATGTTGATAAAATGGAACTTGTAAATTAATAATTTAAAAGTATATTTCAAATGATGTTAACATTTAATCTACTTTTTATATATAATGTTAATAAAACATAATAGAAAAGAATTGAATGTTGCTACCATATTAATCATATAATTATTGATGATTAAAATATCAATAACTAACTTACATGTGTAATTTTGTATTTTTATAAATTCAAAAATTTTAAAAATTTAGAATGAGAGTTTTAAACTTGAAGAACAAATGACGTTTTACAATAATACATATTATAAATATTTTAAATTAAGGCCCTGATTGGTATTTTTGGTTTTTTTTTTGCTAAAAATACCGAAAAGTCAAAATAACTCATTTGGTGAAAATATTAAAAAATTAAAAAATTAAAAAGTCACAAATCAAAGTACAAACACTCATAATATTTTATTCAAACTCTCAAGACATTCTATTCAAACTACTACAATTTTTAAAATATAATAATACTCTTTGGCCTTGTTTGTTATGAGATATTAAGAGAGATTAGATTGGATTAGAGGACAATTGTGGCCCACCAAATTTTTTTTATCCCGTTGGTATTGTGAGTCCTACGTTTATATTGCAGGATTCGGACTAACAGTCCAATGAATAAAGGATTACTAATCCCTCATTCATAGGATTAGTAAAACTAAGCTCTATTTGTATTATTAGTATTAAACTCTGGATTATCTTCCCTCCTTATTTAATGGTAAAAAAACTCCACAACTCAGATATCATTTCTTATATCATTTTAACCAGATATGAATTAAATTTCTCACTGTATACATAATCTTATACATAATCTATTTGTATATAAAAAACACATGGTAACCTAATATTACTAATCCCTCATATCCAATTAATCTTATATAGAATAACAAACAAGCTTTTTATTCATAATTTATTTACTGCAACTATCAACTATATATAATTGTTAATATCAAATATATAAAATGGTAAAATTGTTTACTTTGAACAAAAAGTAAAAAAATTATCTTTTTATCCAAACAACTAATTCTAAAAAATTAGCTTAAATACTAAATTACCAAACAACCTACTTTGAATCTAATTTTGCTTTTTAGCTAAAAATACAAAAAAAAAATGGCTAAATTACATTGACCTCCTATAAAATTTTAGTCAAATACAATCAACTTCGTTCTTTTAAAAATTTTACACTGACCTCTCTTACTATTAAACGACGTTAATGGAGAAACTTAAATAACGAAAATACTCTCAGATATTTGTCTGAAATTTTAAAGAGATTTAACATTTATTGTTATGTTAATTAGCAGATGTGCAAAGACAAGTTTGCCCTTAATATTTATAAATAAAAATAAATATTAATTGTGTAAATTGATAATTAAACAAATTGAGCTCAATTACATATAAATTCATATTTAATCATTTTTATATAAAAATTAATGAAATAAATATTATAAAATGCAGCACCATCTTTTGTCTGGGAAAAAGAAAATTTAGCTTTTATATAAAAATTAGTAAATATTATAAATATCACATTAAGTTTTTCTATCTTATTATATAGATACAATACATTTAAGACAACTAAAATGTTATGTACATAAATGAAAAGAGTAACCAAAATAAAACACAAAAAACTTACATATGTTGGATCATACATTCATCAATGGATATTAGTATATATTGTTTTGAACAAAAGTAATATCATAACATAAAGCTTTTGTTTGGCATTTAAAAAAAAGATTTTCTTTTTACAAAATATCAATTTTTAAGCTATATAGTGTTTATGAACTCAAAAAAGTTTACTAATTTTTTTCATCATTTTTTAAAAATAATCCTATAAAATCTCAAATATATTAATTTTTTTGAATAAAATGACAATAATATACTCCACTAAAAAGTCAAATATACTCTCACAAAATAAAAATAACATGTCATTATTCCAAATACTAAAATTTAAAGACAAAAATATATAAAAGCATTTAAAATATTTCATTCATTGAATATGTCTTTTTTCGTGATCCGTGACTATGAAGGGAGACTAGGAATGGCAATGGGGCAGGACAGGATCGGGGATTAGTTCTCCCATTCTCGTCTCCTATTTGATTGGGGCGGGAACGAAAAAAATATCGGAGAAATAACGAAAAACGGGGCAGGGACGAAAATATTTCGAGTATAATTTTTGATGTTTAAAATAGTAATATTAATAAAAATTATAAATAATATAATAAATAAAAAATAATAGTTGATGAATTAATATAACTAAATATACAAAATATAATAAATGAGAAAGAGCAATCGTAGTTAATAGTTTAAGTTAAAATAGAAGCAGCAGCGAAATTAACCGAAAACTAGAGGTAAGTAAGAGCAATCGTTCAACAAAAGTAGAAAAAAAATACTCTAAATAAATTATCTCAAACTATTTATTATTTTTTTATTAAAAAAATTAAAACTCTTAAAAATTAAAAATTTTAAATATTCTAAACGTAGGCTATAACTCTATTTTGCTTAAAATATCATTTGGTATCGACTAACACCAATTGTAAAGGTTATACTAAAAATACTAGATAGATACCAATATATGATTAAACTAATTAAAAAATTGATTTTTATTTAATTAACAATTATATATTTTTTGTTAATTATTTTATTTTTATGTATTTATTAGTATATGATTAAACTAAATGAACTATTAGTTTTTACTTACTCAACACTTATTTTTGCTAATTTATTTATTTATTTATTTATTCAAATTCAAGATTTAAACATAACAAAGAAAGAAATATGGTATAAATATTAAATTTATCTAATTTTCAGGTTAATTAGACCATCATAAAAATTAATCAACAAATTAGATTTTGGTGACCTTCTTTCTGAACTTATACTTTTAAACCAACTAGACATTCTAATTTAATACTAAAATAAATTATAAATAAATTTAAATTTTATATCACAAGAAACTATAAAATAAATTAAAATTCATAAAGGAATTAAAAACAATACATAAAAAATCCTAACATTTAATCAACTTTTATCTCCTCCTTCAATAAGGCCCAAAAGATAAAGAAGCTTAACACTCAAAACACTATACATAGAAGCAGCAAGTGGACAATGAGTATAATTAGAATTAATATTGACAGTACATTGGATGTCAGCTATGGATTGCAATTTTTGCCACCCTCCCCCGACCCATTCCGTTAGAATTTTTTTCCCTTTCAATAACAAATGAGGTGGGTATAATATTTGTTCTCTTCGTTTTCTTTTTTTCCACTCTGTTCCTCATTACATAAAATAAATATTTTTTAAATATTAATATATGTATAAAATATAATTTTATAAATATAATAAGTTTAAAATATTAAAATATTATATTTATCTCTAATTTTTTTATTTGTTATATTTTATATATTTAGTTGTATTAATTCATCAACTATTATTTTTTATTTATTATATTATCTATAACTTTTATTAATATTATTCTTTTAAATTTTAAAAATTATACTCGAAATATTCCCGTAGCCGCCTAGTTTTTTGCAATTTTTTCAATATTTTTTTTCGTCCCCGCTCCGATCAAATAGGGAACGGGAATGAAAGAACCAATCTTCGGCCCAGCCTGGCCCCATTGCCATTCCTAATGTGTCAGTCTGATTGCCATTCCTAATGTGTCAGTCTGTTTGCATTGGTACAAGGACAAAATAGAAAAAAAAAATTTATCTTATTAATGGCACCACACGGCCATAAACGCAATCTAATCGGTTTGAATTAGTATGCAACGACATTTTAAATGGTAATAAAAATCAGCATAATTTGTTCAAAAATGTGGAGTTAATTGTATTTAATCAAAATTTTAAAAGAAATCATTGTAATTTATTCCAAAAAAATTAACTTTTAAGCTAATTGACAATTAAATCTTAATGTTACAATAATAATGAATTTTTTTTTAATTGAGGGAAGGCACCGCTTGACGTCTATGACGACGGGTCAAATTCGGCTTTAAGGGTAATATTGGTGTTTGTGATCTCACATGGATTAAGTTTTGTGCAATTTGGCAAGGTATGAAGATAGTTGTCGAATGCATAGCACCAAAGCTAATTGTTGAAACATATTCACTTCAATGTATAAAAGATGTTGAGATTATAAATTCTCATTACCTTTTTTTTTTAACATCATTACTATATCAAAACTTTTATGGAGACAAATTACTAATGAATTATCAACCATGTTTACGGGGAAGCAAGCAAATGAAGTGGCAAATTTCTTGCAAAACGAGCTGAATGGGACATCCGGAGTTATGAGATTATCTTTTTTCGGGACAGCATTTTAAACAACGGACAAAGGCAAGACTTATGTGAGCCGTTGAATGTCGAATGTAGTCGATGTCATCAAACGGTGCATAGGAATTTTCCTCGTGCATTGCGAGGGACAATAGTTTGGAATTTGGAGACTCGTGCACGTGACGAGCACTGGGGCTATGGGTCTAAACTGCCTAAACGCAGCAGTAGGTGAAGTGGTCGAATGCCTCGTCACGTGCCTAGTGGCATGGAGTGATTATTCGGCGAGTACTATTTTGTTACATTAAATGATACATTTAATGATACAGGGAAAAAAATATAAACTTTTTAAAAAAAATTTATATCTAAAGTTTATTTAAAATGAATTATTGTCAGGTTATTTTTTATTTATCTAATATACCTCTAATATTATTAAAATAATCAAAAATAATTATTTAGCTTCAAACAAATAGATATAATTATTGTTTCCTTATAAATATAAAAAAATGTAATTATTCAAAATTTTTACGGTTTAAAATTAAAAAAATTAACTTTAAAATTGAAACTTTTAAAATATATTTCTTAGTTTAAAAAATAATAAATTACTTTTAAAATTGAGATAATTAAATTGAAGAAAATAGTCTTGAAAATGAATTAGTTTTAAAATTGAGAAAATAAAAGAAAATAGCTAAATTTTTATTTTTTTAACTGGGAAATTTCTCTATTTTGAAAAAATACAAAATTTAGCAATTTTTTAGATTTATTATTTTTATATTTAATATTGATCTTATTTGATAAGTTTTGATGAGTAAATTTTAAAAAAAATTAATTTTATTAAAAAATAATCTATATATTAAAAGTAATAGAATGTAAGATTTTACAAGCAAAACTTTAAATAATTGAGACTTATAAATAATGACAGAATTGTCATAATCAATATTTAGATTTCAAAAAGGAGATTCTATCTTTAAAAAAATAGTAATAAGACCATTAATTATTAGTAATTAATTAATTACAATTAATTAATCCAAAAAATATATAATATTTTGGCACCTTAAAAAAGTTGACTTTTTGTAAATAAAAAAAAACTTTCAAAACTAAGACTATTTAGCATCTTCTAAAAGTTCATTATCTTTTTTAATTTCAATTTTTTAAAAGTACCTATATACATTTTAAATACTTTTATATTTTTTAATTAAATACTATATTGTCTTTAATTTAAAAATCAACTATACTTTAAAAAAATATCATTATCTCAACACTATAACTTAAAAGTAAAAAAATAAGAACATAATAGATCGTTTAATAAAAAAAATATAAAAAAGCTATTCTAAAAAAAATTATCTCAAATAATTTAATTTTTTTGTTCTTTTTTTTCAAAAACTTAAAAATTTTAAAAGTTTAACTTTTTAGGTATTTCAAATATGAGCTTTAGTTCATTTTTATTGAGTAACAAAAAAAATAATTAATATGTATTAAATATTTTTATTTATTAAATAAATTATATAAATAATGTTACATAGTCCGTACGACTCGGTACTTAACCAGAATGAGAAAAGTATTGCAGTAAATGCACAACACTGCAGAGTTTTAAGTTTTAATTTTTGAAATTATTTTTTATGATTAAATTCGTTAATTACTATAACTTATTAAGCTTGTTATTCACCTAAAAACTTAGGAAAAATTATGTAATGAAATCACATTTGATTAATATTTTTTTTGTAAATTATAATTTTTATTCATTTATTTATAAAATAATATTATTTAATCACTTAGTTAAAGCTATTGAATTAATTTAAATTTTTATGTAAATAACAAATTTAATAAATTTTATATAATAAATAAATATAAACAAAAAAATAAAATTAAAAATTAAACAATAAACTTTGCACTACACAGCACCTTCCCTTCCGTACTTAACACTCCGATGACATTTTGGATCGGTCACAATGGTTCTCAATTCCTAAGGAATCATAGGTTTGGTTAATAGGAAAATAGTAAGTTAGTAAAAATATTTTTTTCTCAAAATTTAATATATTTTAAAAAATCAAATTTGCTATTTTTATAGATATTTATACACTTTATATAAATATTTATAAATTATTTTATTTATTATTCACCATTCACGTGAAAGTTATTAACATTTTCTAAATGCTAATTATAGTTTTAAAAATCTCTCTATATACAACTGTAAAAAAATAAAAAAGTATTATGATTAGTTCCGTTTGGTAATTAGTTTAAATTTTTTTTTAATCTTTTTTAAGTTTTTAACTAAAATGCTAATGTTGGTTTAAAGTATGTTAATAGGTAATTTAGTTTTTAAACTAGTTTTTTTTTAAAAATTAATTATTTGAGTAAAAAAAATTAAATTTTTTTTTGTTAAAATTGAACAATTTTATCCATTTATAAATAAGTTATGAATAAAATATATTATTGTATTTTAATAGTGATTGAAGTTTGAATAAAATACTATAGGAATTAGTATTTTGATTTGATTTTTTAACTTTTTAAATTTTTAAATTTTTTACAAAACGAATTACGTTAGCTTTTTTATATTTTTAACTAAAACAATAAAAAAAAACTAAAGTTTCCAAACGGACCCTAACAAAAGAAATCTTAGAAATTCTAAAAAAATTTAACATTATTTTTTCTATCGACCAGTTGTTTATATTGAGCGTGATTTTGAGGAGATATCCCTGTAGGCGCTACCATAGAAATCATTAATCTTTCCGAATCTGAATCGTTGAATCAGTCAAGAACAGTATTGATCAAATAGTGGGGCTTTTCGGATAACAAGATGGATAATTAATTACTTTTTTTCAATTTCGGAGTTGATAATTATTTTCCCAATGGGATTAATAAAAAGCTAACAATCCCGAAGAGATTGATTTTGGGGCATGAATGGATTTCTTGTTCATGTTGATTCACGTGCAACTTCACCCAGACGTTCAAGCTTCGCATTAATATGTGTGGACGTCAATTGGAATGGAATCCAGTAATCTAAGGCAGTGTTTGGTAGTGTTTATATTTCTTTTTTTGTTTTTTCACAAAATAAAATAAAATTATGTCCAACGCACACATGTGTTTGTAAAAAAATTATATTTTAAATGAGAAAGACTTCTTTCCAGTTCATAAATGTCTATATATGTAAAGTTTAATTGAAAAAATAACAAATATTCTTTTATCTAGATACTTAATTTTTTTTGATAAATTTAAATTTTTGTATAAATATTCTATACACTAAGATCTCATTTGATGACCAGTAAAAATTGAGTGAAACTAATAATGATGTGAGATTTGTATAAGAATTATGAAATGAGATCAGATTAATAATAAAGTTGGATTAATAAAATTATATGATTGATTTACATAGGATTAGACAATAAATTACATCAATACATATTTGATTTACACACACAGAATTGGATTAAATTTATACTTTTTTAATACTTTTAATATTACACATATTGTTATAATTTACATAGGTTCTTTTGTTGCTAGGTGACATAAAAATTTTAAAAAGTAAAATGTCAATTAAATGTTCAATGCTATGGATTGAATTCTCAATCCCACCATATACTTACGTCTCTAATCTTTTACTTTACCCGAATTTATAGTCTAAAAAGACTAATAATTCAACTCATTTGTGGTGAAATAAGTACCACTATAATTTAATTCACAGAGCTAAAACCTTGTATCAAACATGATTTAAGAGACATAAAATCAATTATTTAAATTATCAAAATAAATTTATTTTAAATTCAAAATTAATCAAAGTGGATCACCTCATCCATTGGAGACAAGGTCCATTCTAAATTAAGAGGAGTAAGAGAGTTGTCTCCAAGTATTATTATATGTACGAATATTTAGAGTTAGTTAGGATGATAAATTGCAGATGAGCACCGATAATTGGTGAGCAAGGGTAAATTATTAGTTACTCTAAGAATTTTATATAGGTATTGTCACCTAATATTTTAAGTAAATAAATAATTATATTTTATATAATATAATATGAGTTATTTTTTGTCTATTAGTTAGGTAACAAAAGTGAGTCATCTAATTAGATAAATGCATTCTCAAGTACGAATAAAAAGTGTGTTATGGCAGATGACGAAAAACAACTAATGAGATAGAATGTAATTATACACATAAATTATGATTCTACATGATTTACTTAAAATTAAAACTATATCTACAGAGTTGCAGTGATTTTCACTATGAGAATAAGCGATACAAAATTTAAAAAGTTCAAAAATCATAACAAAAATAACAAATATAGAGATACACACCCGGATTAAAAACAAAAAATGGCTCAACAAATTTTCTTTTGTTTAAAACCATGTTACCTCTAGAACTGGTCAAATCATGAGTCGAACCCCTAAAAAATAATCGAACTCTACACATCCAACATAAAAGTAGTAATAATAACTAAAAAAAACTCGCTTCACTCAAACCCTCTCTTCTCCATTTCTCTCTGTTTTCTCTCTTACCAGTAAATATGGCCGGTAGGAGGAGGATGAGCCAGCTTTCCTTTGCTATCCCAACCCTCTCTCTTGTGGTTTTCTCGGTACATAAATAAATTGCACTTTTTTATGCGTGTGTTGGGCAAATCTGCTCCGATGAGGTGCTACGGCGACTAGATCTGTTATGCGCGTGATTTTCTGACAAAATCTACTCTGAGAGGGATACTTCGTCCAAATCTTCTCCATAGGTTAGCTAGATTTTTTCCGTAGTGATTTGTTCTCTCGTTTGGACGGGTGTTTTGCTCGTTTTATTTTTGTGTTTTTGTTATGTTGTGATCTGTTTTTCTTGTTTTATTTTATTTTTAATGCATGTTTGGTGTTCTTTGTACGGGAGTTGCCTTCCCGTCGGTACATGTTTTTTCTCTTTTCACAATGGAAATTTGGGGTGTTTTCGGTCAAATTCGCAGAAAAAATAAAGTGAAGACAGAATTGCTGCTTCTCTTCTTGTGGACGTCGTCAACGAGTGCGACATTTTGAATTTCAGCTAAATTTAGAGGTTTTATGGTCTATTAAAAACTTGTAAAAGACCATTGTGTTAATTTGTTATTTTTTTGACTTTTTGTGGTGGTCCGACTGATATACTCCTATCTCATTAATGGTAAAAAAAAAAGATGTTAACAAAAAAAAAACATAAAAGTAATAATAACAAAAATTATTCATGAAATTTCTCCCCAAAAAAAGGGTTTAAGTGAATAATGTTTCTACATTGACGCAGAAAAACAATTAACTTTTTAACCTTGTATACATGGGTAGTGTTTAAATTTAACATTTTGATACATATAATTTTAAATAATAATTTACTTTTGTAAATTATTTTAAATTAAATGTGGCCGTATATTGTTATAAAATCATGATTATAGTATATGTGTGGCGAATAATTTCTTGATATTTTGCAAATGATTATGACGGATTTTTGAAGCTCAACACATATTAGTTAAAAATTGTTATTTTCTTTTATTTGTAGTCTTTTAGTATTTTTGTAATTTAAATATTATCTGATAATAAAATGTTGGGATAGCTACACTTACATCTCTTGAGATTTAAGCTTATTATAAGGACATCTTTTGTGATTTTTAAAATTACACTAACCTCCCATGAAATTTAATTTTTAATATCAATTGTACTAAATTATTAAAATTTTTGTTAAAATTTAACGAAAATCGCACATCTCACCATAAAATCACCCTTCAAATCATATTTTTCCCCTCAAAATCATATTTTCATTCCAAACTTCTACAGAATTGGGATTTTGGGAATGGTGATTTTGGAGTGAGAATTGTGATTTTGGGGAGAAATGTGATTTTGGGTGATTTTGGAGGGAATGGTGGTTTGAATGGTGATTTTGGGATGGGAGGGGTATTTTTCGTTAAATTTTAACAAAAATTTTAACAGTTTGGTGCAATTAATATTAAAAATTAAATCTCAGAAGAGGTTAGTGTAATTTCAGAGATCACATGGAGATTCCTATTATAAACTTAAATATCAAAAAAAGTAAGTATAATCATCTCTAAAATGTTTTACTTTACTTATCTATAAAATAAAGTAGCTAATTATTTTAAATATATATGTGAGAGTATTGTTTCATGTGGCAAGATAGATGACTAGGATACTTTGATTTTTATAATTTAAAGGATAGATTTGTTTACCTACAAAATTCGTCAATTCATCTCAATCTGTGTTTTATGTTGGCCTCAAAAAATCATACTCTCTCTCTCTCTCTCAAAATTCAAAATAAAATAAAATAAAAAAACTTAGCTATACAATATTTTATTTTTATAAAATTTTGTAGGATGATTATACATAAATCTAAATATATTCTATTATTAAATGTGATAAAACTTATTTTTCAGTACAATGTTTTTATTGGTAGTTTTTTACTTTCGATTACTCGCAATGCAATAAGTATGTGCTATACACCGAATTAAATAATAAATACTAAACATATTATTTCAACATTTTATAACACAAACAAAAATTATTTAAGAAAAGTAGTGTGATTTAGTTATTAGAAGTAAAGAAAATCCTCTTATAGGGATAGGCCGATTGAGTGGTGGAGAGACCGCTCGAGCGGTCAAATGCAGCTCGTAGTAATTTGCACAGTCTGCAACAGAAATTGAGACCAGGACTTGACTGCTCGAGCGGTCTTGAGACCGCTCGAGTGGTCTGTGCGGGAATAACGTGTTATGACACTGCTACAGTTTGCGCAACCTTATTTTTAAGTCGTTTTCTGAGTTCTTTCTGCTCATCTCAAGCCCTAAAACTCTTGTATCCCATTCTATATTAAATATAGTGAAAGTGTGAACTTATAGACGTAGGCATCCATTGTCGAACCACGTAAAACTCATGTGTGCATCTTGGTTGATTGCTTGTTCTCTTTCTTGTTTATTATTCGTTTGTGACTTGATTGCATGCTTCAACAACGGGGACTTGTGGGTTGGATTTAATTCGATTTTGACTCAAATCCATAACAACTGGTATTAGAGTAAGGTTTGGAGGTTGAAGACGCGACATGGCAGACGATAGAAATATCAAGATTGAAAAATTCAACGGTTCGAACTTCGCCTTTTAGAGGATGCAGATCGAGGATATTCTGTATCATAGGGACTTGCTTCAACCATTGGTTGGGGAGAAATCGAAGAAGATGACATAGGCCGAGTGGGAGATATTAAATCGAAAGGCTCTAAGAAACCGTGCGACTGAGCTCTGCACCATCGATGATCTCTAATATCGCGAAAGAGAAGACAACAATAGGACTATTAGCGGTGTTGAGAAGATGTACTATGACAATGGAATTAAATAAGGTATACCTGATGAAAATGTTATTCAACCTGAAGATGGCGGATGACGCCATTATGGTATAGCATCTCAATGAGTTTAATTCCATTGTCAACCAGTTGGAATATGTTGAAATTAAGTTTGATGATGAAGTTAAAGTCTTAGCTTTCCTGTCTAGTTTGCTAAAAAGCTAGAGCGACTTAGTTGTGGTAGTAAGCAATTTTTCAGCATTAAATAAGTTAAAGTTGGAGGATGTTGTTAATTTTGTTTTGAAAGAAGAATCACGCCGAAGAACAACGGATGAAGGATCTACATCAGGGTTTGTTGAACGCCGAAGGGAGAGGAAGAAAGAATGATAGAAAGAATCAGAAGGGTTGAAAAAACCACAGATCCAAATCATGGGACAAATCACATACCAAGGAGAAATCAACTGGATGTTGGAACTGTGAACAGAAAGACCATCTCAATAAGGACTGCAAAGCTGAGAGGAAACAGTTTGACGACATGAATACATGAGTAAGGCTACTGTTAATGTTTCAGATAGAACAACATAGATATTTTGATTTGTGCATTGTATTACAGAACTGATTTATGGATTGTTGACTCGAAAGAGTCATTCCATGCCACTCTTTGTATAGATATACTTCACGAGTATGTGAATGGTAATTTCGAGAAAGTGTATTTGGGGGATGTTGAGGCTTGCAATATATTTTGGGAAGGGTGAAGTGCATATCACACAGTCTAATGGTACAGTATTGAAGTTAAAGGATATTAGTTATGTGCCTAGTCTAACGAGGATGTTAATCTCAGTGGGTCAGTTGTCAAAATTTGGGATTGTGACGTTGTTTGGAGGAGATTACTGAAAGATAAATAAGAGGTCATTAGTCTTAGCAGAAAGATGATATACTATACGTATTTTCGAGTTCTTACAGCAGTATAACAACAGCATTCATCAAATGGAGACACCATTTTAGGTTTTATTCTTTGTCACAATTTTATATATAATATAGATCTTATTTTATAAGTTTAGATGAATAGGTCTCAAAAATATTAATTTTTATTAAAAATAAATCTATATATTAAAAGTTATAGAATTTTAAAATTTAAAAGCGAAAATTTTAAGAAATGAAATTTTATCCATAAATATGAACAAATTTGTTACACTAATTATCTAGATTTAAAAATGAGATACCATTTTTAAAAATCTTAGTAATAAGGTCAATACTTATACAAAATTTTTAAATAGAGTTAATAATTAATTAATCTAAAAATAATAATAAAACTCATTAAATACACAAATAATAGTTAGATTAAAAAATAATATTTGGTTTATTTTCGTCTTTTTAAACTTTTTTTTATTTTATTTAATTATTTTTTATTTGTTGGTTCGTTTTGAAGAAAAGATAAAAAAAATTAACTAAAAATAATTAAATAATAATATTTAACCTATTGATTTATTTTTGGTCAATTTTTTTTTTTACTTTTCTTGGTCAGTTTTGACGAGAAAAAAACTCAAAAAAAAAAACTTGTTCTAATAATAAAATAAAATAATGAGTCATTATCACTAATCAAATCAAAGCCATTTGGTCAAAAATATTTTGTTGTTCCCTATAAGCTTGCTAGGCTTAAAGGTTGGCCCCAAAACTCTTTTTTTTAATGGGCTAAAAAAATACTAATCTTAAAAATTAAGCCCAAAAACAGCTGTGTAACCCTATTCAGCCCACTGGGTCCAGCTCAAAATTACGTTCCTGCCTTCCGTTTTGACGTCGGTGCCTGTCAGTTTCTGAAACAGGTCAGAGTTGCTAGTTCTTCCACCTATGACCTAGAAATATCGATCGAAATCTGGTTTTGATTCCAAAATTCTGATCTCCAAAGGTACGTCATCGCAAGTTCTGGAGAGAAAGCGAGAGATTGGGCAACAGAGGAAGCAAGAATATGCCGAAGAAAATGGGCGTTAACAGCAAAGCCGAGGCGGCTAGGGCTCGGAAGAGCGTCACCGAAGCCGAGCGCAAAGAGCGCGATTCCCGCGAGAAAGAGGACCAGTACTGGCGTGAAGCCGAGGGCATGAAGTCGCGCGCCGCCAAGAAGCGCGAGGAGGAGGCCGAGAAGCGCGCCGAGGCCGCCGCCCGCAAAGCTGAGGCGCGCCGGATCGCTGAGCAGGAGGAGAAGGAACTCGAGAAGGCTACCCGGAAGCCTGATAAGAAGGCAAACCGCGTGGCCATCCCGGTCCCCAAGGTCACCGAAGTGGACCTCCAGCGGCGGCGGGAGGAGGAGCAAGCGCAGATTCTGAAGAAAGCGGAGGAGGAGAAGCGGCGGCAGAGCCGGACGCAGGAGGAGGAGGAGTATGAGAGGGTAGTACTTGTTGCTAATACCAATCGCGAGGATTCCATTATTGAGGCACGAACGGTTGAGGATGCGATTGCGCAGATGACGGTTGCGGATAACTTGCCTGTCGATAGGCATCCAGAAAGGAGGCTCAAGGCATCGTTTAAGGTGCGTTTGATCGGACTTGTTCTGTGATTGCTATTTTGTACGTTGAAAAGTGCACGTTTGATTCCGATTAGGTAAATTGGGTTATGTTTTCTAGGTCGTGCGAACTGTACATCAATTGATTGAAGTATAAGACTTTCTGCTAAGAACTTAATTCATTTGTATTTATCTTGGTAAACTGATGTGTGATTTTTGAACCTGCTTAGAAAGAACCTATTAATAGTGTGGACATCAATTTCTACATAAACTGCCTTTTCGTGTCAGTACTAATTTTATTAGATAAGAAGTTGGACAAGGATTCTCGCCATTCTAATGCTTGATTACTTGCAACTTGTTGCGAGTAGTGTGTTGTGTATTATGGATTTTAATGGAAATCTTATAATCAAAATTTTGATAGTTGAACAAATAAGAAATGCGTGTAAATGTGGTTGCCAGATATGTGTAATCAGTGAGCATGCAGAATCTTGTGCACTAGCTAACACCAAACTGACACCAACCTTTGTGGTTTTGTACTTTGGCTTAGTTTGGTTCTTAAAAATTGCAGGTTTCTTATTGATTATAGTTTAGGAAAACTGATCATTTTGGCTTGGGTCTGGCTTGGGTGATAAGTGATTGGCTTACATGAACTGGCCTGATAACCAAACTACATATAGGTTCAATAAATTTAGTTACCCTAATGCATACAGTTGTATGTTTATGTGGTGGAAAATTTGACACTTTTTGGGAAATGTGAAACGTAAATTAACATTGTTTATCCCGGGAATATAAATTACTGTATAAATTACTGTTTGGTTCAGTTCTAAAAGCTTGTGGCCTACTGACTGTAATGGTATGTTTAAGATGTGAGAAATTTAACACTCGTTGGGCATTGTGGAACGTGAGGATGAAGAAAGAATGGAGTTGGTCATTCATGTTGCCTATGTATGAAATGTCATGTTACCATTCATTTCAGTTCTAAATGGATAGGTCTTGTGTGCTAACCATGTCATTCAAGACTAAGTATAACTAGCAACATTAGTTTACAAGTCACTTGAACCGTTAGCTTAAGGCTTGGTTTGGTTTGGTTGGGTTTGAAAGCCATGGTTCGGATATGGGTCTTGAAGAACTGACCATTTGTGTGTTAGGTTTTTGGTTAGGCATTAAAGCAGTTTACACATGTACATTGGGGCAGGTCTTGTTACTACTTCTAAGAAAGTTGATTATACTGAGATCATACCTTTGTTAACTCTACCAAATATCAAACGCTAGTGTTTTACTGTTAAAAAGTGGTGTTGTTTTTGCTAATTAGGCATAGGAATAGCTTTAGGATTATGAAATGAAATTTGCCTATAACTTAAGGATAATTATAATTTGCTCTTATTCACTAAGCTGTACATCAGCCCTTTTATGCGTCGGAAAGTGATTTATATTTATTAAGGCATTGTTATTAGGCCTTTCCCTATTTTTTTTACGGATAATTCTATGCTCCAACTTTGGATTATTACTATGCCTAAATCTTGTTTCCCCTACTCTTTCCTGCTTGGAAGCTTTGTGTTGAGGAATTTGCATCTGTTCATACTTTCTGGTTTTTTCCTTTTTCTCTTTAGGGTCTTGTCACCTGCATGGTATTTTCCAGTAGTAATTTTGTTTTTCACAAGACATGTCAAAACATTCACATTTTTTTCCTAAATAAAATTAGTTTCTTTTTATGGCGTTAGCAGGTTCAATTTAAAATCTCACTACATTCTTTATTTTGTTGGTTTGGAGCTTGCACATGTGGAATATTATGAGTGTACATAAACATGTTTACACTATAATTAATATTTTTCTGTCGAGAATAATATTTTCTATTTAAAAGCCTGTCAATATTTATAAGTTTAATAGAAAATAATTAAAATGCCCACATGGATTATTGTCAAGAATTAAAAGTGGCGATCAAAGATTCACATGGCGGTTGATAGAAATTACAACGGAGCAACACTTGACATCGTAGAATTTATTCTTGTGTTTAGAGTAGTTATTAGTAGTTAGTGGAAGTTATTTATGAACTTTTATAAATAGATCTATTGTATGGATTGTAAATAGACACCAATTTCATCAATCCAACAACTGATTTTATCTTTTCTTTTTTATTTTTCATCTTGCATTAAGAGTAGCGTAATGTAGATGGTTCTTGATCTTCAAAGATCTTCAAGGAGGAAATGCTCAACGTTTGCCGAGCAACCGTAGGCTAGTGGTAACATTTTTTTTCTTGTAATCTTTATTTCTATTTCACAAAAATTAATAAAATCTCATTTTATTAGTCTTCAATTCTTTATTTTTTTGTCACAATCTTTTGGCTTGTTCGGCCATTTTAATTTCCAATGAAGTTCTGAAGCCAGGCATTAAACCTCCGCTCAATTGCTTATTTAACTTGTCGATGTTGATCTCGACAGAAAAAGTTATTTTATGGGAAACAAAAATTGGTGTTAGAAGGAGGGCACAATAAGTTGGAATAAAAAAAACACAAACGAAATGACAAGAAAAAAAAATGTATGTGTTGGTTTATCAACACTATGATTGTGAAGCAAAAATACAAGGCCAAAATAATGGCTACAAAATAATAGTTAAAATATACTTCCATAAGAATCTGTGATGCGAAATCTCGATAAAAAATAATGGTCAAAATATGCTTTCAACAAAATTTCAGCCAATATAATGGTTAAAAATATCATTCCAACATGATTGGGGGGCAACTTTATAAACTAATAATGACTTGATTAAAAAATTCGACACAAAAATAAAAAAAATTAAACTGAAAAAAAAATATATTCGATAGAAAAATTTAAAAAGAGAGAGAGATTCGACTGAGAATATTTTTTTAAAAAAATAAAAAAAAAAAAAAAAATTATGTCGAGTGCGGTGAGCCCATGCACTTAAGCGCAGCCTATTGAGCACAAATTACCTTCGACTCTTCGAGCACAGGCGCTATCGAGCGCAAATTATCTTACCTTCGAGCACAAGCGCTATCTTGTGCATATTACCTTCAAGCACAGTGCGTTTGTTGGTTTGAGATTTTGAGTGCCTATCATTTGGTTTTAGGCCATGTTTGGTTATTATCAAAATTTTCAATTGTATTGTTTCATATGTAATTGCCCGCATTAACTCTCATTTTGAGCATGGTTTAATTCAATAGGCTTGAAATTTAATTTTTTATTTTTTGTTTTATATTAAAACATATATATATTAATTAAAATTTTTGCCATTTGTGGCTGTTAAAAATTCAATTTTAGTGTAATATTACAACTTTTCAAGAATTTAGCGGGTCTCATTCTTAAAGAGTTGGGGGCATTATTTACACCATAATTAATATTTTCCTGTCGAGGATAATATTTTTTATTTAAAAACTTGTCAATATTTATAAGCTTAATAGAAAATAATTAAAATGCCCACACGGATTATTGCTAAGAATGACAAGTGGCAATCAAAGATTTACATGGCGATTGATTGAAGTTACAACGGAGCGACACTTGGCATCGTAGAATTTATTCTTGTGTTTGGAGTAGTTATTAGTGGTTAGTAGAAGTTATTTATGGACTTTTATAAATAAATCTATTATATGCATTGTAATGGACACAAACTTCATCAATCCACAATGAATTTTATCTTTTTTTTTTCTTTTATCTTTTATTTTGCATTAGGAGTAGCGTAATGTAGATGGTTCCTGTTCTTCAAAGATTTTCAAGGAGGGAATGCTCAATATTTGCCGAGCAACCGTAGACGAGTGGTAACATTTTTTTTCTTGTAATCATTGTTTCTATTTCACAAAAATTAATAAAATCTCATTTTATTAGTTTTCGATCCTTTGTTTTCTTGCCACAATCTCTTGGTTTGTTCGACCATTTTAATTTCCAATGAAGTTTTGAAACCAAGTATTGAACCTCCGCGCAATAGTTTATTTTACTTGTCGATATCGATCTCGACGGAAAAGATTATTTTATGGGAAACACACGCTAATATTACGATGCTAGCGTGAAGCATGATGTTGATGGGATGGCTTTATGGCAATGAATGTCTGATTAATTTGGTTTTTGTTATGCTTGATGCGCATTCTAATATCATGCCAATCCAACTGTTGTATGGATGAAATACAAGTTATTGAGGTGTGATGACTGTTACTCTTAGGTTTCGTGAAAGTTTATCATGCGTGAACATATGCAGATTTTCTTGAGATTTAGTGATATCTCTTACTTCAGTTTACTTAATGGAAAGTTTCCTTCTTGCCAGTTGTTTATTTATTGAATTCATATGCTCATAGGCTTTTGAAGAAGCTGAGCTTCCCAGGCTGAAGGAAGAGAAACCAGGTCTTACTCACACCCAGTACAAGGACATGATATGGAAGTTATGGAAGAAATCTCCAGACAATCCTCTTAACCAGGTATACTTATGAACTGTTCCTCTGGACAATTGCCTCCAAGATAATTTTGATTGATCTTCTGGCTTTATGTTATCACTAATGTGGGTGAGGCTTATTTATTTATGTTGTATTTATTTCATGTACTCCATTTATTCATTTTCATGTACTCTCATTTATTCCCCATGCCCCATTATTTAAAAATATAAAAAATGGTATTAGTTTTATTTTTTTCCCGGGGAAAAAATAGGTAATGAGATTTCTCCTCACATTTTACAATAATGCAATTCTCACCTTTTGTGAACATTGGCTGCATTGCCCTTTCTCGACATTTTGGTATTTACTTGCAGATTCTAACTAGGAAAGAAAGATGCGGCAACATGTGATTCCTATCTAACTTTTTACACAAAATGCAACTCTTGTTTTTGTGTTAATACTTACATTGTTAGCATGCTACATTTTGATTTGGCGACAATTAAAAAGGTAGAATGGCTTTACTAGGTGGGGGGTTGAAATTGGCCGGGGAGCATAATTAGGTTGACAGTGTTATATGGGTGTTTGATGGTGATGTTTGTCGACCTTTTAAAAAAAGTGTTTGTAAACCTTTTCTATTCAGGGAGTCAAATCGTTGGAATTCTCCCTATAAGTCTTAGAATCATCAAATGAAGTTTGGCAATTATCTTATCTTTACCTTTTCATGTTGCTTTCCTATGTTTCTTTATTTTTTGGACTAGTATGGAAAATCCAATTATTACCTACAATTGCTTTTCTAAGTCACATTTCTGAACATGGTTGTCAAATCATGAGTCGTTTTGCCAAAATAATGAATCATGAATCGTAAGATTCATTTCATTTTATAATTTTTTATAATACACAGTTATACTATGCATATGCTTATAAAACCCAACATATGTTTGTCTAATAGTAATAGTTGTAATTAACAAAAAAAAAATATTGCAATTGTTACACTCACTGTTGTTAAAATCTTACGATTTACGATACATATCTTACGATTCGATACATTAATGAGGTAAATCGATACGTATCCCGTATCATATCTTATGTTAACTCGTTTCTTATGATACACACATAAGGCGATATGCAATACTCGATAGATGATTCAATATATACGATACATTAATACTTAGTTTTTAAAATAATTTAATTGGTAAAAATAAATATTTTTACAAAGATTAGCAGTATTAAGATATTTAGAGCATTTTTTCTTCAATATTTGTTAGTCTTCATAATATCTACTCGTCTAGTATTACTATTAAGTATTTTACAACAGTGATTTACGGTCATTAATATTGATATAGTTTTATTTATGAACAAAATAGTTGAGAACTTAAAAGTTGTATATTAAAATTTTAAAACTTAAATAAGATGGTAGAGTAATACAAACAACATATTATTATATACGACAAATCCGATTTGAGTTATAATAGTGTATTTACTTGGGATACTTCCCTTTCAATGGTTTGTATTTTGTTATGACAAATCCATAGTTTAACTCCCCAGCCCATTTTTTCCCTAGATCCATAGATGTATGAGATCCCATTTTTTTCCACAGCCATAGATGTAAGAGATAGCCTATGACTTTTTGTTTCAGTAGATCTATGAATTGTGTAGTCATCACTGTCTACAAAAGTCATCCTCTCTCTACTGAAGGGCTCAATTTCTCTCCCTTTCTGTCACATATCACAATCACACTCTAGAACTGAAGTGCGCCGAAATCACCGGCATAGCATAGCCACTGTCGCAGTGCCGCAACCGCCACAGCCACTATTGTAGCAGCAGGTTAGTCTTCTATTGCTCTTTTTTGTGGTGGGATTAGGTAATGTGTTGGCTATGAATTTGGTGGTTGGGTTCAAGCTCTTTGGGGGATGTTCAGAGCACCTTCTCTTTGGACTGTAAGAATTCCTCTCTGCTTATACACAAAGCCCCCCTCAGCCTGTTTGGCCACCTCAGAGCATCCTCTGCTACATACCCATCTCATAAAACTTCATCTCCTTGGTAATGCTCTCAAATTGTTCAACGAAATTCTTGACCCGAAGTTGGCTTTGCTCAATGCTGCACTTCCAAGGTTACCAAAAGGAACATATGCCTGAGAAACTAGCACCAGGGAAGCAAAAAACTCCCATTCTTCAGATTTTTATTTGTCTCTGATTGAACTCCAAATTGAGCTCCGTAGAGATCGAGACAGAAACAGACCCGAAGTTGAAGTTTTTAAATTTTTTTGGTAGCTTTCAAAAAGCTGTATACTAATTTCCAAAATGTGTGTCGTCATGACCAGGACACTGTATTAATGATAAGATCTTAACAATATGATTCAAAATTTGAATTTCCTCCTGTAATGTGATCAAACGCTAAGCAGTAACAAACTTCAACCAAATTCAAAGGTCCCAAAGTTAGGCAGTAACACACACACACGCGCGCGCACGTACACGTATATATAAATCAAGAATGGGGCAGTGTTGTTACCAAGAGCGTAGAAATTTGATTATCTCTAGTCCCCTTCCTCCTCCCCAATTAACTCAAGTATCTGAGCATGGAATGATTTTAGGCACAGGTTATTACTAGTTACTGTAAATGGGAAATAAAAAGGATGTTTGGTGGTAAATTAGTTTACAAGAGTGGAAGTTGGCCTCATAGATCTTCAACCTCAATGTGTCCATGAAATCTCAGGCAAGAGGCTTTTGGTGTCGCTTGCAGTCAAGGATTGAGACCTATTAATGACTAGGCCATATCCTTTCATTTTTATGCTGTTTGTAGCATTGTTTGCTATTCTGGCATTGGAGGTGTGTTTAAAAACCGCCTATGTTGAGTTTAAACCGGGTATATGCCTATATCCTTTTGAAGGTATGTAATATTTTGGACTCCCTTCCAGCCCCTTCCTATCTGTCTATATCCTACTACATTTGCTATGAAGTTTTTCTGATGTGGTTATATATATTGTACTACATTTGGTATTTGGAATGATTCTTGTATCTGACTCGATCCTAATTTGCAGGTACAGAGTGCCGAGTGAGAATTCTCGCCCATCTCCAAACACAATGCAGACAAAAATTTCTTGGACTTCACTTGAAAAGGGGGCTGCAGCTTCTTGTGTATTTGGGCATATGTAATTAGTGGCCTATGTGGGGGGTTTGGGCTTCTGTAGTAAATCCAACTTGGATAAAAAGCCTGGTTGAAGTAATAATAATGCTTGCTTTTCAACCCAATAATTTTCCTGTATCTTGTTACGGTTGCAATGATTGTGATTATGGACCCTTTTGTATTATTATTGTCAAGGCTGGCATTACGGTTCCAAAGACAATGTGCATGTACCTCACTCGTGGATTTAGAAAATCCTTGCGAATAGCTCTTTTCTAACTTCTAATGAAAGATCTTTTCTTCTATTTTTCAATAATTTCATTGTTGGAGCCTGGATTAGCAGACAGATATAAGCTCATTTGAAGCTCGTTCAAGTTTGATTCTCCTGGTAGATAATTGAGTTTAGCTTAATTTTTTTACGCTTTGTTTAGTAAGTTCGAGAACACCCAGCTTTGGCTCAAGAACACAGGTATTGCAAGTTGTATCTTTGTAAATATATTTAGTTATTTTATTTATTGCTTTCTTTGGTCTTTATGCAAATTTATATATGAGTGAAAAGCTGTTAATGACATGTTCATTCTTAAAATATTTAGCCCAAAATGTTTTCTTCTATGCCAATGTGGCCATTAATCTAAAGCGTCTAGCATTTGTTTCGAGCTCAGCTTATTCATAAAATCTAGTTGAATCGATTTTGTAAAGCACTATAAACTTGCAAGTGAAGTTGATTATAAAAGCCCAATTGTAGCTCCATCAAGTTGAATCAATTTTGCATGGCCTCCCTTTCCTTGTCAAATTAATACAAATGACTATTACTGTTATTCTACATAACCGAGATTACTGTCATTCTACATAGCCGTAAATATATTTGGATAGTTACAAATTATAATTTGCCAAATTTTTATGAAGGGTATTGCTAAACAACGCCAATTGGGCGTTCTTTAAGGAGAGAGAGAGAGAGAGAGAGAGAGAGAGAGGAGAATCTGCATTTATTTAAAAAAAAAATGCAAAAAAAGCCTGAAGCAGCGCCGAGCCACACTCATCGACGCCACACCACGCCGTCGTTGTCGCCGTCACCGTCACCGCGGCCTTGCCCCACCCTGCCGTTGCCGTCGCCGGTGACCACCGCCGCTCTCGTCCCTCTGCGTCTCTCTCTCTCTCTATCCCCCCTCTCTCTCTCTCTAGAGAGAGGCGGTCGCCGACGACGGCGGCGGTGGGGAGAGACGGCTGTGACGGTCGGGGAGTGTGCAGTGACGGCGGTGACGGCCGGGAAGCGGCAGCAGTCGCCAGCGACGGCGACGGCGGGTGGGGG
>JAOTRH010000024.1:21640582-21657397 GCA_034768845.1 Heliamphora exappendiculata
ATATGCGCGTTATAAACTGGAAGCTTGTTCGGTACAATCTGGACCAAGTAAATTGGTCCAATACTGATGACCCCGAGCAAGATATGGGTCAAGCTCCTCGCTGCCAAACTCATTGAAAGCTCCTTGCTCCGTCGTCGAACTACTGCAACGCCAAGAACACCGTTAGTGTCTTCCGATCTGGTTTGACCGGGAGGCACTCTGATGCTCAAGTTAAATATCTCTTAGGGAAGTTTCTAGTCAAGAGCTGGGTTAAGAATTGCATACCTGTGGTTTGAGAATACCTTCCTTTATATAAGGGTCAAAACCTCATAAGGCTGAATCCTCATAGGATTCTGCCTCTTGATTCTTTAGGGATTATTTTCTATCTTGATGTGATTTTGATTTGTTTCCATCTTCTATATCCGATCAAATTGTATACAAGATGGGAACCTGCAGGGCTATCCTTCCTTCTGTGGCCGACATGGGCTTTATCTGGTGCGGGCCACTCCTTGGTGGGGTAGGCCGAACTAGTATAGCCCGGTCCATGGGTGGTCCGGACTCCATTGAGTGATGGAGCAGTCTGTTTTTGGGCTAGGCCATAGGCCCATAATTTATCCACCCTCAACTGCCCCCAGCTCTAGTTCTTGCTTTACCGATCTGCCTAGCGAGGGTCTAGAGCTTTAAATTTTTGTTCGATTGTCAGCCCTATTGTACGGGGTATGCTCGGTTATACAGTTCGGATATGTGCTAGGTGTTGGAGTTCCAAGGGGTGCTCCTTTGTTCGGATACCTCCATTCGGTTCTTCGAGAAGTGGTCGAGTTACTCAGACCTCTTGGGTTCCCCTCATGAATGGTGACGGCTGGCCTCGAGCTTTGTGTTACTGACGTGGCGTGTCTTAAGTGGCACGTCGGGGCGGTGACAGACATTAATGATTATTCGTGTCATTTCAAACGTACGACGCATTAAATGCGCCTGTCGTTTCAAACGATGGATAGAAAAACCCTATGCGACGCCATTTTCCATTCTTTTCCCCATTTTTGTACTCCCTAGTTTTCAAACATTCTCTCTACGATTTTTGGCGACGAAAAATCCCAATTTTCGGCGAAGCGTACCCAGAATTCTGCACCAAGTTATTGCTGGTGAATGTTTGTAAGCGTCTCTTTGGCTTGTTTCCCCACCTTTTTGCTTTGAGACAAACTTTGCTCGTTTTCCCTCATTTTCTCTTCTGTTCTTTCTCTCCCTCTTTTCTTTTGAAAAATTTCTGAGTGGGATGGGCAAACTCAAGAAGCTGGTAGCGACACCAGCGACGATGCAGGATTTCCATCGTCGGTACCAGATTCCTTACGAGGTTGGGATCACTTTGGCCAACCCCGGCGATTCTCGCGAGGGGAATTAAGACAAGCTCCCCCTTCCTCTAGTTGTGATAGTGGAAGGGGGAGTTTGGTTCCCACTTCATCCTCTTCTTCGCCGAGTAATTCGGCACTACAGAGTGAGCCCAATGCAAGTTTTCTCTAATGTGTTTAGAGTGATAATGGGCGTCGTGGAGCTTAATTGGATCTTGGGTACCAACCTCGGTATCTTTGATATTATCTATTGTTACAACATGGTTAAGCACTCCACGGGGTCCTATTATCTCAAAGCAAATAGAGTGAACGAAAAATTGGTGATCAAACTACCAGATTCGGGGAAAGACATCGATGATGACTTTCTCTACATCACCAGAAACTTCGAGTTCGGTCCTAATGAGGTGCATGACATCTTCATGGTTCCTCGGAGAGACATACTCGGCCCCTGTAGTTATCGTCACCACCTGTTTGTCTTTATTTCTTAGTGAATTTTGACACCTTACATGTCCTTCCAAATTCTTACTTGTTTCTTTGATTGGCACATGTGAGATCGCAAACAACCGAGCACGGGGTCCTCTCCCCGGTGTTCATATAGAAGACTTGAGAAAAGTCTGGCAATATAAAGGGCTTTCCGAAAAAAAGGGTTTAGGCCATGCTTCTCACATCCTACTGAAGTATGTTTCGACCTACAGAAGCTTCATCAGGCCGAACCCTTCAGGAGTTCGGATTACTGATGCTGCTTCAGATCCAATCGAAGTCCCAGAAGCTATCGTGCTTCCCTTCACCAAAGCGGAGAGACAAGTGACCGTTGCCCAGCCTTCCTTCATAGTTGACGAGCTTGGGCCCCTGTCCCCGGGGTATACGATTTCTATCTCATCGTCAACTTATTCGGCGGACTCCTCAGACTTAGCCCGTATTGAAGAAATGGCTAAAATGAGAGCCCCTGCCACCGACCTGACTAAATTTTTGACGCTCGGAGGTCTAAGAAAGAAGACGACTGTTGCCACGGCTGCGGAGGGTACTCGGCATGCCAGAGCTACTGACCTGGTAGCCGAACATACTGTGGAGACAACTCCTATTTTCAAGAGGTTGAAGAAATCTGCAAAGGTGGAGGCTAGAGTGATGGCCAGGGCGCCTGAAGGCGCTAAAGACAAGGAACTGGAGAAGGAAAAGGAAAAAAAGGTAAAGGGAAGGAAAAAGTGGTTGCTGAGGGCGTGGAGGGTCCCGAGCTATGGACCCCTATTTTAACGAAGGGGGTATGCCCCATAAACGTTGAAGACAAGGCTAGGTCTCCCAAAACGGCCTACGGTCTTTCAAAGGCGTTGCTGTTGCTGACGGATATGGAGGAAGCTCGGAAGCTCCCTCACGAGAAGTTGGTCAAATCCACCATCCACCATTCCACCCAGGTTTTCTATTTTTGGCCAGTCATTTCTTTACTGTTTTACCCTTACTCTCTTTTTTACTCTTGTTCGTTCCTTTTCTTACCAGAGCTTGCAGCGTATGATGGCGATCGTGGAACGTGTTGAGGTTCAGCAGGGCGAACTTACAAAGCTCTGCCAGGCTAACCTCAACTACCTCAAGCAGATCAGCAAGTTGGAGGCCAGTCTCTAAGAAAAGACTAAAGCAGCTGACATTGCTCGAGCTCGGGTCTCCAAGCTGGAAGTCATAGAGACTGCCCTAAAGGGGCAGCTGAAGGAAAAGGAAGACCAACTCTTGGCTTCCCAAGCCCAGCTCGGCAAAACTGAGGCCGAACTAACTCTTGCCAGCGAGAAAGCCTATGCTGAGGGGTTGCTGAGGCGACGGAGAATTACAAAGGGCAAATCCCCAAACTTCAAGATATTATTTTTGCTACTGCATGGGAGGTGGCTCTTCAAACAGCATGGGTTGAGGCCACCTCTCCCTTATACACCGAGGTCCCCTTGCCCAGCAAGCAAGTGGAAGTAGAGGAAGTAGCAGGAGAGGCCTAGGGTGTCGCCGCAGAGCAAGGCCAAGGTGAGGCAGTCGTGGTTGCTCCTGCTGCTGTCGAGGAAGTGGGGACCCCCATCGAAACAACTAAAGACTTCTTAGCCGCCCTTTAGGAGCATTCCCCTCTTGATGTTAATTATTTTGTTATTGCCCTTTGGGGCTTGTGCTTGTAGCTTCGAAGGTTTCAGCCCCTCTTCCACTAATGAAAAGAACTTTTTTTATTTTGTCTTGGTCATTTATTTTAGACTGAGTCGTCCTTTCAAGGCTTTGCGTCCTAAGTATGGGATCGTCATCCATACTTGGGGTTAATTTTGTTCGAATGACCGACTATCTTTGTCTTTCTAGGTATACTTGTCCTAAATATGGGATCAACATCCATACTTGAGGCCAAATTAGTTCGGATAAAATTGAACTTAGCCTTTTTAGGCTTAATCGTCCTAAGTATGGACTAACATCCATACTGAGGGCTAAATGAGTTCGGATAAACTTCGAACTTCAAGGCCTTTTAGGCTTATTCATCCTAAGTATGGGATCAACATCCATACTAAGGGTTATATTAGTTCAGATAAATTTCGAACTTAACCTTTCTAGGCTTAATCATCCTAAGTATGGGATCAACTTTCACACTAAGGGCTAAATCAGTTCGGGTATACTTCAAACTTAACCTTTTTAGGCTCATTCATCCTAAGTATGGGATCAACATCCATATTAAGGGCTCTATTAGTTCGGATAAATTTCGAACTTAACCTTTTTAGGCTTAATCATCTTAAGTATGGGATCAACATCCATACTAAGGGCGATATTAGTTCGGATAAATGTCAAACTCAGCCTTTTCAGGCCTCTAATGACATTTCTTGTACTAAGGGTGTCAAGGTGTGGCCCCCAAGTTTTTGTCAGGAAGATTATGTGATAAAAACTTTAAAGATGCTTTAAAAGGAAAAACTGGTGCCGAACAATGACGTTTTATTGGAAATGAAAAAATTACATTTGAACTTTTAAAATCAAAAGTAAAATCTTCAGAGATTGTTTACATTCCACAACCTTGGGACTGCCTTTCCATTCATGTCTTCTAGGTGGTATGCTCCAGTGCTACCCTTGGAAGTAACTTTGTACGGGCCTTCCCAGTTCGAGCCCAACTTTTCCTGAACAAGATCCTTCATATGACCGAGCACTTTTCTTAGGACCAGGTCTCCTTCGCCGAACTCACAGTGTTTCACCATCCTGTTGTATCCTTTGGCCATAGTTTGTTGATAGGCTGCCAATTTAATGGTGGCCATAGTTCTCCGTTCCTCGGCTAAGTCTAGGTCCAAAGCTAGTGTTCTCGCATTACCTTCAGGAGTACTGACCTATGTTCGGATTGTAGGTAATTCGATTTCCAACGGTATGACTGCGTCCACCCCATATGCTAGGGAGAAATGGGTTTCACCCGTAGATCTCCTTTGAGTAGTTCGGTAAGTCCACAGCACTGATGGGAGTTCTTCGACCCATCTTCCTTTAGCAGCATCCAACCTTTTCTTCAGCCCGTCGATGATGGTCTTGTTAGTAGCCTTTGCTTGTCCATTACTCTGGAGGTATGCTGGGGTAGAGAAGTAGTTTTAATCCCTAGTCCAGAATAGAAATTTTTGAACACCGAACTATCGAACTGGGTTCCGTTGTCAGATATGATTGCTCGGGAAATGCCAAATCGGGTGATGATGCTCTTCCACGTGAATCTCTTCATATCGACATCTCGGATGTTGGCCAGGGGCTCGGCCTCTACCCATTTAGTGAAGTAGTCCGTGGCAACAATGAGGTATTTCCTATTGCTAGTGACCCTTGGGAAGGGACCAACTATGTCATATTCCCATTGGGCAAAGGGCCATAGACTTACGAATGGGGAAAGGTCTTCGGCTGGGATGTGTATGTTCGGACTGAACCTCTGACATTTTTTACACTTCTGGACATATTGCTCTGCATCTCTTTGCATGTATGGCCACCAGTAACCTTGGGAGATTGCTTGGTGGGCTAGAGACCTTCCTACTGTGTGGCCACCACAAATTCCTTCGTGAACTTCGAACAATAGATCCTAAACTTTGTTCGGGTGGACGCAATATAAGTAGGGCCCAGTGAAGGATTTTTTGTACAGGTCCCCAGAACTAGAGACCCAAAATCTAGCTACTTTTCTTCTTATCATCCTCGCCTCTTTTTGATCGGGTGGGAGTACGTCTTTCACCAAGTAATTTTTTATGGCATCCATTCAACTTGGACCCAGTTCCAAGCAATAGATCGGCTTCTCTTCGTGGTTGACTATGGTCGGTTGTTGGAGGACTTCCATTGAGATCACCATTTTTCTTCGGAGCTAACGGCTGATGCTAGGCACACCAGAGAGTCAGCATGGCTATTTTCCTTAGATGAAAGCTGAATGATCTCACAGTCTGGGATGTCCTTTGCTAGTTGATGCGCCAGCCGAACATAAGCATGCATTCTGTCATCCCTGGCCGTGTATTCCCTCTTGAACTGATTAACAAGCAGCTGTGAGTCACAAAATACTTTGACTTTCTAAGCTTTCAGTTCCCTGACATCTCATAGTCCAACCAGGAGGGCTTCATACTCGGCTTCGTTGTTAGTAGCTCGAAAATCAAGCCGAACAACCTTCTCAATGAGGATACCATCCGAACTATAAAGTACGATTCTCGCCCTGACACCTTTATTGCACGATGAGCCATCCACATAGAGCCTCCAAGTAGCCTCTAAGTCTCCCACTTCTGGAGTTGCTGGCTTGGTAGCTTACCCCTCGGTGTCCTCTAAGCATTCCTCTTGGCTGAATTTGGTGATGAAATTAGCCAGGACTTGGCCTTTTATAGCTGTCATTGGGCAGAAGGTGATGTTATGCTCCCCAAGTTCCACATCCCATTTTGCAATTCTCCCTGAAAAGTCAATTTTACGAAGTAATGCTTGAAGAGGGTGTTCGGTGATTACCTTGATCGGATGAGCTCTGAAGTAGTGGATGAGCTTGCGAGATGCAACGACCAAGGCCAGTGCCAGTTTTTTCAACGACAGATACCTTGTTTTCGGGTCAAGGAGAACCTTGCTCACGTAGTAGATTGACTTTTGAACCTTGTCCTCTACCTTCAGGAGCATGGCACTCACTGCACGACTTGAAACTGCGAGATACATGAATAGCGTTCTGGACTTCGTTTAGGTTTTGTGGACTTCTCAAACTTTAAATGGCTAAAATCTGTTTGGGTTTCACTTCTATCCCCTTGTGGGTTACCAGGAAGCCTAGGAATTTCCCTGAGCTGACCCTAAAGGCACACTTAGAGGCGTTAAGCCTTAACTTGTAAGCCTTAAGGATTTCAAATGTCCCTCTTAGGTCGTCAAGATGTTTGTTTGGGTGCTTAGTCTTTACGACCATGTCATCTATGTAGACCTCCATGGTTTTTCTAATCAAATCCCCGAACATCTTGGTGGCTAACCTTTGGTAAGTAGCGCCATCGTTCTTTAGTCTAAATAGCATCACCTTATAGTAGTAGATTTCTCAAAGAGTAATGAACGTCGTCTTCTCCATGTCCGAATGATACATTGTTATCTGATGGTATCCCTTGTATGAGTCAAGAAAACTCATCCTTTCATGTCCTGCCATTGAATCGATGAGTTGGTCTATTCGGAGCAATGGAAAACAGTCTTTAGGGCAAGCTTTGTTAAGATCGATTAAGTCAACGCATACTCGTCACTTTCCATCCTTCTTCTTGACCACGGCGATGTTTGCCAACCAGGTTGGATAGTGGATTTTCTTGATTGTCCCGGCCTATTTCAGTTTTTGAACTTCCTCAACCACTGCCTCTGCATGGTGTGGTGCCGATTTCTTGGGTTTCTGTACTACTAGCTTCCTCTGGGGATCCACATTTAACAGGTGGCTGATTACTTCGGGATCTATCCTCGGCATCTCGTATGGCGTCCATGCGAAGACCTCTTTGTTCTTCTTCAAAAATTCAATTAGTTCGGTCTCTTCTTGTTCAGTCATGCTCGTTCCGAGAAAGAAGAACCGATTTGGGTCCTCCGAGTTGATAATGACTTTCTTCAGGTCTTCTACCACTTTCTCCTCAACTGGTCGGCTATAGTCGTGGATTGTTTTGCCTTCCTTCATCTCAATAGTCTTTACTTCTGGATATTGTTCTAGGCTCTTCATCATTGCTAGGAAATACTACCTCGCTGTGTGTTGGTCTCCTTTGATTTCAACTACCTCTTTGCCCACTTGGAACTTCAGGGATTGGTGGTAGGTTAAGGGAACTGCTCCCAGACTATGAATCCACGTTCTACCAACAATTGCATTATAAGTGGAAGGTTGGTTAACAACTAAGAACTCAGTGTTTACCGTCACAGGCCCTGCTTTCACTGGTATAATGATCCTTCCAACTGGCCATACTAGGTCTGTGCCAATACCGATCAGGGGTGTCATGCATCTTCTGAGTGCAGAGTCCATAGCCCCAGCTTTTGGAATAAACTGTAGTACATAATATGCATCGAACTGCCCCGGTCTACTAATACTCACATTACATTGTAATTAGCGATGCGCAGTGTTAGTACCAAAGCGTCATTATGGGGTTGGTGTATTACTTCAAGGTCTTCCTATGAGAAGCTTATCCCCTTGGTCTGGCTTTGGCTGGGGTCCTCTTCTATTCTTCGTCGCTTACCCTCATCCACATTCATGGCATTTGCAATGGTTCTGGCGTGGTGCCGAACAACTAATCGGGTAATCGGCTCTACGGTACCATGGATCATCTTTATCACGCCAAGTGGAGCATCACCTTGTTCGGGCCTCTGGTCCTCCTCGCGGTTTCTCCCTTTTCGAGCAGTCTTTTCGGCGTCAATGAATTCAAGCAGGTGCCCTGCTTGTACCAAGTCTTCCAGGTGCCTTTTGAAAGTTCTGCATTTTCTAGTCAGATGGCCTTGATCTCAGTGATAGTGGCACTTCCTCTTCTGATCACATCTGTTCGGATCCCCCATCAACTTTAGAGGCTACTGAAAATAGGGCTTGTCCTTGATCTAGTCTAAGAGCTTATGCAGGGATTCCTTGAATACCGTTTGCAAGGCCTGGTAAGCCACTGACTCCTTCTTCTCTTGGGATTGCTTTCTGGACTTCTGGTCTTTTCGCCTTTTCTCCCTCTTCTTAGGTTGTTTAACTGAGGCCACACTTTGTTCGGCCTGGCTTATATCTTCCTCCACCTTCGCATGCTGCTCTATCTTCACCAAGAGTTCGAACATTATGGAGACGGCCTTCTTGGTGAGGGATTGTCTCAAACGACTCTGGGGAGGTAACCCAATTTTAAATGATGCCACAGCAAGTTGTTCACTACAGTCCTCAATCTCATTGTAAGTTTCCCAGTAGTGCCAAGCATACTCCCGAATTGTCTCCCCATCATTCTTTCTTAGGGAGAGTAGTGTGTCAAAACTCCTTGTCTGCTTATTATTAATTATAAACCAAGCAATAAAGGATTCAGCAAATTGCTGCCAACTGGCTATGGAACGTGGTGGCAACTTGTGAAACCAACTGAGGGCTGTCTCCCCCAAACTGGATGGGAACATGCGGCAAAGGAGTGCATCATTCCCACTCTAGAGTGTCATTGCTTGTCTATACTGCTGAATATGGCTTACTAGATCTACTTTTCCGTCGTACATTTTAAATTTTGGGGGGGAGAACTTACGTGGGGGATCTTCATTCTCAATGACTTCGGCCAATGGCGACACCGAGATCTGCTCAAGGGCCCTCCTTTCCATGTATTGGGCTGTTCGTCCACCCCCATACTGCATTCTGAAATTCATCCTTCTCTCCAACGATAGTCGTAGATCCTAGCTGGGGTCTGGTTCGGCCCGAGAAACTCTTACATGATTTGGCCAAACTGATTCCGTTTTTATGGTATCAGTGCGCCTAGAGCTTCATTGGCTTACCACAGGCTCTTTGCGCCTCCGCCTCTGAGGGTAACTCAAGCTATAGGACTCCAGACTTTGCTCGGTACCTTCTTACTCGGGACTTTCCCTTCTCCTCACGCGCGGTTCCCTTCGAGCATCTTGTCTTTGGACCATTCGTCTAAGTTCTTCAATCTCTTTGTCACGCTGCTCCATTCTCTCCTCGAGGTTATTGATGATCCTATCTCGTCTGGCCAACCTTTCTTCCAATTTTCCCCTCTCTCTTGAAGATGGGGGAGAGGGTCGCTCCTCTCTTGAACTCGTGGTTGAATAGTGAAGTTACCTCCCATTGCATGAGGCATCGTCCCTTCGTCTTCGAATCTCGGAAAAGACTCTTGGGGCCCTTGGCCTTTCTGGAACAACGGGTATAGATCTTTGGGGGATATCTTCTTGCCCCCTGGTACGGCTTCCAGTGAATCTAGTCGGAGTCTAGCTCATGATTTTGTTGGTTCGAGATCGTCGTTCCCACATACGGCGCTAAATTGTGCGCATTACAAACTGGAGGCTTATTCGGCACAATCTTGGACCAAGTAAATTGGCCCAATACTGATGACCCCAAACAGGATATGAGCCAAGCTCCTTGCCGCCGAACTCACTAAAATATCCTTGCTCCGCCGCTGAACTCCTGCAATACCAAGAACACCGTTAGTGCCCTCTGGTCTGGTTTGACCGGGAGGCACTCCGATACTCAAGTTAGATATCTCTCATGGAGGTTTCTAGTCAAGAGCTGGGCTAAGAATTGCATACCTGTGGTTTGAGAATACCTTCCTTTATATACGGGTCAAAACCTTATGAGGCTGAATCCTCCTAGGATTCTGCCTCTTGATTCTTTAGGGATTATTTCCTATCCTGACGTAATTCTGATTTGTTTCTATCTTGTATATCCGATCAAATCGTATACAAGATAAAAACATGCAAGGCTATCCTTCCTTCTGTGGCCGACATGGGCTTTATCTGCCTCTTGATTCTTTAAGAATTATTTCCTGTCCTGACGTGATTCTGATTTGTTTCCATTTTGTATATTCGATCAAAATCGTATACAAGATGAAAACATGCAGGGCTATCCTTCCTTCTATGGCCGACATGGGTTTTATTTGGTGCGGGCCACTCCTTGGTGGGATAGGCCGAACTAGTATGGTTCGGTCCCATGGGTGGTCCGAACTCAATTGAGTGATGGAGCAGTCTATTTTTGGGCTAGGTTATAGGCCCATAGTTTTATCCACCCTCATATATAGATATATCACTTATTTATTATTATTATTATTATTTATTATTATTATGATAACCTAATCCAAAAACATATATGAGCAGCCAGCAACGGAAGATCAATAAAAACAAATATGAATAAAAGATCAATCATATTTTTTTGCATGTATTATAATTTTGCAGGATACAAATATTATTGTAAAAAAATAAATAATAAAATATAAAATTACTAATAATATTTTTGAATTTTTATCTATGGCAAAAGTCTTATTGAGCCTTAGCTCCCTGGATTCCTGTTATGATGGCGACTTGTAAAAACGAAAAAATAATAAAAAGACAGAAAGATAATCTTATACACGTATTCAGAAAAATAATAATACAACGTAAATCTCAAAAAAAAAATTGAAAACTAATATCGTTTTATGTATCCCTTTAATATATCGATATGGGACATGATCCTGTGAGACCCGTTCTTAAAAATATGTTTGGCAACACATCAAGTTGTACTTAATTTTCGGAGCTAATAACTTGTTTAAAAGTTAAATTTTGTTTTAGTCAAAAAGTAATACAAAATATGTTATTTGGTAAATTAACTTTTAAGATACATTTTCTTAGAACTGATTGATTGGATTTTTTTTTGTTTAAGTTAAACAGTATTATTTTTCTATATAATTGGTACTAGTGGTAAATAAATTACGAAAAATTGGTGAATTGTTCAATTTATAAGTTGTTTACTATTTTTCATCTAGTATAAATTTCTTAACGAGTAAGATCAATTCTCATAAAAATTTTAATGCGCAAGTTCTTCTATCGATGCGTGCATGATTTTTTGGAATAAAAATACTCTCTGTACAAATAAATTTGTCTTATTATAAATACGTATAAATAATTTATCTGTCTTATTGCAAGCACACGTATAAAGAATACATGTAAATTTATCTGTAGTTTTCAAAATATATATAAATAATACAGATAAATTTATCTATATTATTGAAACTACATATAAAGTGTTATGACTGAACAGATAAATTTATCTGTCTTATTATAAGCACGCATAAAGAATACAGATAAATTTATCTATACATTTTCAAAACATGTATAGAGAATACAGAAAAATTTATTTCTGTTCTTTATATGTGCTTGTAATAAAAAATAGATAAATTTATATGTGTTCTTTATACATGTTTTGAAAAAACACAGATAACTCAGATAAATTTATCTGTGCATTTTCAAAACATGTATAAAGAATACAAATAAATTTATCTATCTTTTATTAAAAACATGTGTAATGAATACAGATAAATTTATCTATCATATTGAAAGTACGTATAAAAAATATAGAAAGATAAATATTTTCAAAATATATATAAATAATACATATAAATTTATCTATTTGCATTATTTGTATTGATATGCAAACAGATAAATTTATTTGTTAGGCATAAATATATAAACTGATAAATTTATCTGTTTGCATTATCTGTATTGATATGCAAACAATTATATTTATTTGTTAGTCATAAATATGCAAACAGATTTTTATCTGTTTGCATATTAAACATATGATTATTAATCAGATAAATTTATCTGTTTGTTATGCAAAATAAATAAATTTATCTGTTGCTAGGTATTTTCAAAAAAAATTACGCGATTGGATCTTACGCGGTAAATTTTTTGTTTATAAATCTTACGCATTAAAACTTATTTTTTTTTGGATATTTGACTAAAATTCCCAATAAGTTATTAAGTATGAATATTATTATTTTTTTAAATGAAGTAAGAGTTTAAATAAAGTATTATAAAAGTAAGTATTTTAAATTAATTTTTTTACTTTTTTTACTTTTTTTATTTTTTACCAAATAAATTATGTTAATTTTGTTGGGTTTTAAACAATAACAAAAAAAACACAAAAACTAAAAACGTTAAGTTACTAATAAGACTAGTACCATTAGAGATATGATGCCATGTGTAACTGTTGTTACAATTATGTTTAGTGGCGAATCTCATATTTCAATTTAGTGGGGTCACAATTATGAGAAATTATTTCTCCCATAATTAATAAATATAAACTTTAAACATTTATTAGTAATTACAAAAAATTAATAAAGTATGTTTTTATAAATGTATTTAAAAATTATTTGTTTATAATAACTTTAAAAATATATTTTATAATTGGTCATTACTACTTTATTTTTTAGCTCGAGAGAAAAAAGAAAGTCAAATGAATAAACAAAAATAAAGTTAGACAAAAAAAATTAATTTTATTATTTAATTACATACTTTATGTCACGTACTAAATTTTTTAGAAAATATTTTAAGTAATAAATTTTTAAAAAAAATTGTCAGGCGCTCTTCTATTTTTCAGATAGTCCAACGGTACTAACTGTTTACAAATATAAGTGCAAACTCTAACTAGTTCTCACTAATAATACCACAACACAAATATAAATTTTAGGTCATCCACCCTACCTTCTCATACATAAATTTACATCAAAATTTTGAACAATTACTATGAATCCACGTACATTAATAATATGATAAAATATCCAAGCATTTTAATCCAAACTACAGTTACGAAATTTTAAAAAAAAAAATTTAACTTAAGCCACCAAAATACTGTTGTGACTACATTATTAACATTCAATATTAATATTCAAATAATTTTCAACAGAATTCAAATAGTTCTCAACAGAAATTCCAGAAATATAACTACTCACGAGGTACTGCAGAATCTGAAATGTCCAAACACATAAATAAACCAGATGGGTCAGAGTTTATCAATAACCAACAAATATAAGTACGAAAGAAGGTAAATATGATATATGCCAACAGAAAACAAATAAAAGTATATAAAGTCACTTTTCATTAAATCCATAAGCCTTCTAACTATTTTGATTTTTATTTCATAAAACTTTTAATCAATTCAAATTAACCGCCTATGAGGAATATGACACGCCTAAGATAGTAGACAACTATCTCTTACCACTAAGCCTATGTGTCCCAGTGGCAGTGCACCGTCACTCAATCCACCTAGACACTCCATTGCACTAGTGAGTTGTAACAATTTGCTTCGAGGCACTAACCTCTCGAGTATAGGAACCTACCTGCGCAGCGAACCTAGAACTCGTAAATCAAACCGTCTGACTCACTACCTTAGGTGTCAACCACAATTCTTCAAGACCATTTTACCTTAGGTGTCAACCACAATTCTTCAAGACCATTTTAAAAACTCTTTTACTTTTCATTAAGTGTCTTATATTTTATATTTTTTTAAGAAAATTTAACTTTAGCTCTTCTACTAGTTCATAAGATTCGTACCGAGCATACAAATATATCAAATCCAAACATTTTTCGTCCAATTATATATTTCAATAAAAATAACATATATAAAATTTCACACAATTAAAGGTATTTCAAGTAATAAAAACAAAAAAAAAATAGTAAATTAAAATCTAAGGAATCCAATTTCATACCAAAACACCAATTCAGCAATCATAAAAAAATTAATCACAATCATACATTGCATTTGTAGGTAAAAAATAAATAAAAACTCCTACCTTATTAACTTGTAGGCGAAAAAGTATAAAACCCTAAAAAAAATACTTCACAGTTTAATAATGGTAGATTTTAAATACCATACGAAAAAGTATCGAAACAGTTGTGTACGAGAACAGAAGAAAAGATTGGGCATCTGTGTGGTGTAAACAAAAAATAGAGAAAGGAACAATAAGAAATGAGGAATTGCGGAGGCGGCGGCGCCGTGTATGGGGAGAGGGGAATAAAACAGAGAAAAGGAAAGGTTGGCTGGGGCGCTGGGAAAGTGGAAGAAAAAAGGGGAAGAGGGGCGCTAGGGCGTGCCTATGTTCTCTTTTCTTTTTGTTTGTTTGTTTGTTTGTTTTTTTCATTCTATATTATTATTTTAAGAGAATATATTTAATCCTAGCAAGTCACTTGATAAACCGAACAATGTTTACGTCTAACCTGTCAACGATTTACGCTGATGAATATCAAAAACTACGTGCCGAGAATACACACCTAAAATTTCGCGACGAACAGGTTTGGTTTACCATGTGATCGATGCACAAAGATTTATTTATTTATTTATTAAACTTTATATTCAACTTTAATATGATTATTATTATTTTTATTAGAACCGACTCTTCTCACCTCCGAATGTGGGCTCCTGTTGTCTCGCGTGACACGTAGGCGGACTACTGAGTGAGCAGGTCAATAAGGATTGCAGGCTATCGGAACTGGCAGACTACTGCACGAGGACGTGCAACCATAAAGGGGGTGGATTGTGATATCCTGGTATCCACATCGGAAATGGAGAGAGAGTTTCTTAGCTATAAAAGAAAAATCTTAGACCCTTACATTCAACGAGACATTTTTTCAGGTGGTAGAGACCCTAGCAAAATACCGCAGTTAAGCATGCTTGGACGGGAGCAATGCAATGATGTGTGACCACTTGGGAAGAACAAAACCGTGAGAGTTTTACCCTGAGCAGACAATATCGTTGCCATGTGAAGGGTCGGGATGCTACAGATGGTATCAGAACCGACTCTCCTCACCTCCGAGTGTGGGCCTTTGCCGTCTCGCGTGACATGCGGACGGGCTACTGAGTGGGCGGGTCGATAAGGACTGGCAGTCTACCAAAGCTGGCAGGCTACTGCACGGGAATGTGCAGCTCTAAGGGGGTGAATTGTGATCTCATGGTATCCCACATCGGAAAGAAATATGGAGTTCTTGGGTTACAAAAGAAAAATTTTGGACCATTTTTTTAGCGAGACCTTTTTTCAGGTGGTAGAAACCTTATCAGAACTCCGCAATTAAGCGTGCTTAAGCAGGAGCAATGCAAGAATATGTGACCCCCTGAAAAAAACAAAATCGAGAAAAATTTTGTCCAAAGCGGATAATATCGTTGACATGTAAAGATCAGGGTATTACACTTTAGGATATCTAATATTTTTACAGGGTCAAACAAAATAAAAATAAATAAAACAAAATCATACTAGAAGTATTTTAATACTTTTAGTATGGTACAAACAAAATAATATTAGAAATATAAAAATATAAAAATACTGAAGGTATTTTTATATTTTCAATGAGGGCATAAACTTTAATTAGTGTTATATTATCTTAATTTTTAAATAATATATAATAAAAATATAAAAATAATAGTAAAATTCTAAAAATTTTGGTGGAGGCATGTGCCACTATTATTTTACTATTTTAAAAATAATACTAAAATTCGAAAATATAAAAATTAATGTAAAAATAAAATATTTGTTATGAAATAACGAAGAAATGAGGTGGTAGTGGATGGAATTGAGTCTAAGATGCTATTTGAGCTCTCTTTTTCGTTTTTTTTTTTTTTGGAATAAAAAGTTCATTTTTAAGCACTTGACTACTATTAATATGGAACTAAAAATGCTACGCACGTTTTAGGGCATTATAACAATTTCTTATAGCATTCCTATAAGCACCAAATTAGATATGAGGTTCAAGGCATGACAAATTATTATATTTAAATATGAGACAATTATTTTAAATTTAATAGTTCTATTAATTATTAATCTTCTCTTATAATCTGCATTTATTATTTTATAAATTTCGTGCATTGCACGAATCATTGCTAGTTTGGGAATAAGAAAATAGTTAACTTTTTAGGTGACGAGTGGGACAATAGCAGAGGACAAGGAGGAAGAGGAGGAGGAGGAGGCGGCTAGGGGTGTAAAAATGGCTCGGTGCTTGTGGGCGACCTGAGGTCTGTCCGAGGCCTATTACTGTGTGAGCCCAGCGCAGCCCGACTTGTCAAAAGTCCAAGCTCGCACCTGTATTTTTCAGACCTTGGCGTAATCCCCTGAGCTCTTGGGCCAACTTGGCCCGTTCGGCCCGAGCCCCTTTTTATATTTAATTATTTATATATTATGCATTTATGTATTATAATGAACTTAATGTACTTATTGTAACATAATTTAACATAATTTATAAACTAATATTAATACATGACAAGTAAACTAATTTATAAATCTATAATAAATTAATAAACTTATAATAATATAAATTTATAAACTAATATACTAATAAAATATAAACTTATAATAAACTAATAAACTAATAATAAATTATAAACATATAAACTAATAACTAATAAAGTATAAACTTATAATAAACTAATAACAAATAATAAACTGTAAACTTATAAACTAATTGTAGATGGCTAAAACAAAGCTCGAACATATGGCTCGAGCAAGTGGCTCGAGTGAATGGCTCATACGTACGACTCGGGAATGTGGATAAACTGGCCTAAACGAATGGAGTCAGCGGATGGTTAGATTAAACTTTTGAGGAATCAATTGTTGCATACAAC